>CAUYPK010140953.1:0-112350 GCA_963574355.1 Loris lydekkerianus | reverse complement strand
GCACCCTGCCTGCAGCCCCCAGGCTCCACACTGGGGTTGGGGGGCTGTACTGGCCGTGTTCAGCCTCAGCACCCTGCCCGCAGCCCCCAGGCTCCACGCTGAGGTTGGGGGGCTGTACTGGCCGTGTTCAGCCTCAGCACCCTGCCTGCAGCCCCCAGGCTCCACACTGGGGTTGGGGGGCTGTACTGGCCGTGTTCAGCCTCAGCACCCTGCCCGCAGCCCCCAGGCTCCACGCCGAGGTTGGGGGGCTGTACTGGCCGTGTTCAGCCTCAGCACCCTGCCTGCAGCCCCCAGGCTCCACGCCGAGGTTGGGGGGCTGTACTGGCCGTGTTCAGCCTCAGCACCCTGCCCGCAGCCCCCAGGCTCCACGCTGGGGTTGGGGCCAGGCATGGGAGTGTTGCTTAACTCTCTAAAAATCGCTGCTGGATTCTCCAAAGTTCTTGTGGAGCTTCTGGGTTTTATCAGAAATTTTTAACAGGAGTAGAGGAGACATTTAGTAAGTACCTACTGTGTGCTGGCCCAGGCTAAGGGCTGCTGTGTCTCCTGTGTCCTTGAATGATCCCAGCAGTCCCCAGAGGGAGGGTTTAGCGTCCACGGCTTGCAGTTGAAAAACGGCTCCAGGAGGAGCTGCTTTTGAACCTGGACTGGCAGATGCAAAGGCTGGTGCAGTTTCCCCCATCCATCCATCCATCTATCCATCCGTCTGTCCGTTCGTCCATCCATCCATCCATTTTTTGGTTTGTTCACATTTCATTTTATTCTTGGCTTCTCATTTAGCTCAGACACAGAACCAAACTGTGTGCTGGGAGTGCTGAGAAGGGAGGCCCTGAGGGGCTGTGAGCAGAGGCTCCTGACCTGCAGGGGCAGCCCAAAAAGATGTCTTGCAGGTTCTGAGCCCTCTGAGTCTGCATAGGCAGGAGTCAGAAAATGGGGTGAGTGTGGGGGTGGTGTGGTGTGCAGAGCTCTCCAGGCAGAGGGGATAGTACGTGTGGAGACTCTGAGGCGGGGCTGCTGCTCTGCCAGGGAACCCCTGAGTAGTTGAACAGGGGTGAGAAGTGAGAGGAGGCTGAGTGCAGCCTCCAGAGTTGACTTGAGGAGCTGGGCTTCCCCTGAGAGGCTTGATGTGCCAGAGGGAATGGCAGTGAGTTCTAGGACATTCCTTCTGGTGGGGGGTGTGGTGTGGCCAGAGAAGGTCGGGGGGCGGGGGTGTGGTCAGAGAAGCACAGGCACACAGGTGGAGGTGGGGGCCTTGAGACCAACCGCGTTCCTACTATCGGCTTTCCACGTGGTGCTGCCCAATGGCTCTTGCTCCTTGGTGTCTTGGCTAAATCCCTGGTTTTCTGTTGAGTCCGCTGGTCCAAGTCAACTTATGGTACCTAAGGACCAACAAATAACGTGCCTTTGTGAGGAAAACAGAAAGGGGAGCCATTCTGTCAGAGATTAAGCCCTAAAAAATGGAGGGAATTTTTTTCAACAAGTGCAGGCTGGGCAGACCTGATCTGGGCACACTGGGCCTTTATGGAGGGGCAGGCACATGGCTCATTATGTCCCTTCTGAAATGCCTTGAGGGCATCAATGAAGAAGTGGAAACAGAGAGGTTGAGTGATTTTCCCAGTGTCCCACCGCCCAGCAGCTCCTGAGGCTGAATTTGGTCGCTGCTTCCTCTGACTTCACAGGCCAGGCTGTGGCGCTGTGGAAGTGTGCCAGTGCTAACAACAGCAGTGGTAAAGGTGAGGCCATTCACTGATGCCACTTCTGCCTCGGGGCCTTTGCATTTACCATTCCCTCTGCCTCAGTTCTCTTTCCCCTGGCTTGGGTGTGGCTGGCTTCTCCATCAGTCCCGTGTGACGTACATCACCTCTTCAGATAGGCCTTTCTTAGTCATCCAATTTAAAGCAAATCCCTCTTTCCTTACTTGTAACCTCCTTACCCTGTTCTGTTTCCTCCCAGGTCCCCATGTTATATGAAAGTGTGTCTTCACACTCCTTGCTCACCCATTCCTTGAAGGCAGGGATCTTTGTTTTTCCATTGCTCTTTCTGGCACCTGGGAAGAGAGAGGGGCTCAGGGCTGGGGCGGATATCTGTTGCATAAGTAGCGCTTCATTCCTTCATTCTGCCCTTCCTCCCTAGTTCCATCTCTCTGACCCGCTTGCACAGAGGATGCACAACTTGCTTAAGGTCACCCTGCTGGATGAGAGCCAGGACGGAAGCCCAGGGGGTCTCCCTGCCTTGGTCCCAGCACACTCCACGTTGCTCAAGTGCTGCCTGGTTTTGTGGACCAGGTGTAAATGCTTCCCAGCTACAAGCTGTTTGTTTGGGAAATGCTGCTTCCCCTCTGAGGATGGGCTGCGTGGCAGAGAAACGCTCTCCTCGCACGGTGGCTGACGCGCTGCTGCGGCTCCATAAATATTAAATGGGTATTAAAAGAAGGCGCTGTGTTCCCAGTTTCCCTGATTTTTCTGAGCAGGGCCCATTGCAAACCCCCTTTATGTGAAATGCAGCATTTCACCGCCAAGTGCCTCTGGGGTGCTTTGCCGCCTGCCTGTTCCAGCTGAGTCCCTGGTGCAGAGCTGTTCAACCCCGGCTCAGGTCAGCCACATGCTGGGCCTGCTTCCCGGGAGGAGGATGGAAGGGAGCCCCAGGAATCCCCCTTTTACAAGGGCTGTGCTCACCTCGGCCAGCCTTTTTGCAGGCTATGGGGTGGGTCAGGAGAGAGGGGTGATGATGTTTTAGTCTTTAGCTGATCTCTCCTTGAGGCCCACCCTTTGCCAGGCCTGTGCTGAACACTAGAGTGAGAGTCCATTCATCCCTGCACTGCCCCCCTATTCATTCATCCCCGATCCATTCCTTCATCACCTGTCCCTCCATCCCTTCCTCTACCCACCTGTCCACTAATTCAGGATTTATGAAGTATTTGTTATAGGCCCTGGGGTGATGATAATAGAAAAATAACAATAGCTAGCATTTACTGAGCACTTACTAGGCAATGTCATCTCATTTAGTATTCACAACCCTGAGGCTTTTCCCTCCATCTTGTAGAGGAGGAAGTGGAAACTCTGGGGGTTAAACTGCTTGCTCAGGGTCACAGAGCTGGTGGGGGTGCAGCTGACATACAGGGTGAGCAAGGGAAACCACCCTTAGGGTGAGGAGACACCAGTGTTGCTGAGAGGAAAGGTGAGTTGGCTGCAGCCAGCTGGAGGGGAGGACAGAGTGGTCTCACGGAAGGAGCTGGAACCTGGGAACTAGGGGCCAGGGTCTGGGTGTCAGCTGTGCCACCTGTTCTCTGTGCCATGCTGGGGAGACTTTACTTCTCTAAGACCTGTCCTCATTTGCAAAACGAGAGATACAGGAGACTTGTCTCTTAGGTGGGGTGCATTGAGAGGAAACCCCTTGTAAAGTCTTGGAATTTTGTGGCTCTGAATAAAAGCACAGCACCTACTAGCTGAAGGCCTCTGGGTGCAAGAGCTCACTCTGCAGAGCTGTGTCAAGGATCTCAAGCAGAGGTGTGATGGTCAGCTTGCGTTTGAGAGAGAGGAGAGTTTGCCAGGGCCCTGCAGGCACCCCTAGCTCCTAGCTGGACCATGGGCTCAGACTGACACCCCTGCATTCTGTGTGCCCCGGTACTCAGGGAGCACATGCTCATAGCAGGCTCTCAATCCTCAGGCATCACATTGAACTGAATGGTGATTGTGATAGTCACAGCAAGTGCTAGCTGGGCACCAGAGCCCTGCCAGGCGTTGGACTCGGGAGTCCTGCTTACTTCCTCATCTAACTGCACACCCACCCTGAGAGGTAGCATTAGTACTATCAGATCCATTACTCAGAAGATGAAGCTGAGGCTCAGAGAGGTTAGGAGGTTGGCCCAAAGTCACACAGCAAGTCAGCCAATGCCAAGGCTCAAATCCTGTCCACATCCTGACAGGCAGGTCTTAGAGCAGGAGGAGCCCTTGGTGCCTTGGGGCCTCTCCCAGGGCTTCTTGGGCAGGGCAGCAGTTACAGCAGGACAAGCGCAGCTGGTTCCCTAAGCCCCAAGGTAGGGAGACCCCAGCTGACCCTCTCAGACACCTGCCCCGCCCCTCCTGAAAGCTGATTCACTCAGAAACAGTTAGCAGGGACAATGAGCTAGTAGCAAGTGTGTCTTGAGGAAAAAACAGATTTTTTTTTCTTACCTTCTCAGGTGGAGAAGAGGGGGTTGTCTTGTGGCTGAGGATGAGTTTTGGGGGATGGGTGGGGGAGGAGGAGGATGTTGCTATTTATTTCACCTTTTATGGAGATGATCGAGGTTTTTAAAAAATTAATAACCCATTCCTCCTTTGCATATAATTAAAATGTTCTCCAGTTTCTAATTTTTGCCATTTTCCTAATCTAATTTGTTTTCTGACTGTGTCGATTCTTCTAAGCGCAAAGGGGATTTTTCTTCGTTTAATGTGATTGGGACATGACTGTCCAGGAATAGTTTAAATTATGTTATTTTTCTCCTTGGTTAAATACAGTGCAAATGGAATCGTTGGATGGTCTTAATGACCAAAAACTGAAAACAATGACAAAAAAAAAATCTTCAAGGCATTTCCTATTCATGTAAAAGAATAATTATGAAAAGGAAAGAGAAAAGTCTACAGTCTTAGTAAGGAGGCATCAGCTGTCATCTGAGTGTGTTGGGGTAAGACAGAGTCTCGCCCAGGTGTTGTTTCTCTGTAGCTGAGTTGGGATCATTCAGAGGGGACATTTTAGTCCAGTACATTTGAATACAAACTATGTTCATATTTTAAAAAATTATAGCATTGCAAAACTACGATTCTGTGTAGATTGACGGGAACATTGCTGGGAACATTGGGATTCCTGAGTTCCTTGTAAGGACAGGGGAGTGGAGTACTGGGGAAGGCAGATCCCCCCTCCCCTGACCCCTCAGCTTCCACCACCATCCCTGAGTCCTGAGGTGCATGGCAGTGTGTGTCTGGGAAAGTCCCTCCTCCTGCCACTTGGAGATCTCTTTAGGTGAAAGTGCTGTTGAAGATGGAATTCCCACCCTTGCTGTCCCTACCTGCGGGGGCTTGCAGGGGTGTGTGTGGGGGGGCCATGTGGGCGTGTTTGGGGGACTGGGGGCAGGGTTAGGACTGGAGGGGACTCCTTCCTAATTCCCAATTCTGAGAGTAAAACTTAACTTACCTGTTTACAAAATACCAGCCATTATCTTTCCGCAGCTCCCTGTCACCCTGTAGCTTTGGAAGATTTTGTTGAAGAAATACAAAAATAAAAGCACTGAAGTATTTAAACACGTCCGGCCATGCACGCATCCATCCTCAGGCTGTGGGTTGTTTTCCTTTTTTTTTCCTGGTCCCCTCCCTCCCTGCTCTTTTCTTTTTACCAAAGTATATTCATCAAACTGCTGAGTTGGAAAGATTTGTAATGAGTTTTTGAGCTGTACGACTGTGTTTTTTTCTCCTCTCCCCCCGCCCTCTCCCTCTTTCTAAATCTTCATCTGACATTAAATAAAGCAAATCCCAAACAGATTAACTGTTGCACGGTTCTGCTCCATCTCCCCAGTCTGCTTCCAGGTCTGGCGGGGGCCCTGGCGGCGGCGGCGGCGGCGGCGGGAGATGCCCGGGCGGCCCGTGGATGTCCATGTGGCGCTCTAGGTGGGATCCTGGCGTCCTGAAGGCGGAGGCCCTGGCGCTGCTGCCCTGTGGCCTGGGCATGGCCTTCTCCCAGTCGCACGTGATGGCCGCTCGGCGGCACCAGCACGGCCGGCTCCTCATCGAGGTGGACGAGTACAGCTCCAACCCCACCCAGGCCTTCACCTTCTACAACATCAACCAGGGCCGCTTCCAGCCGCCCCACGTGCAGATGTAAGTGGGTGGCCCAGGTGGGACCGCGGCCCTGGTGGTGACGGCCACCGGGTGGGTGCCTCCTGGCTTCCGTGCACATGGTTAACAAGCTTTAGGGTTTGACGGCTCCAGTTCTGGAATCCTGGGAGGGAACCGGGGAAGCTGCACACTGGTGGCCTGTGGGCTGATGCTGGCCTGCAATCCTGTTATATTTGGCTGGGAGAATGTTTGACAAATATTTAAAAATGAGGCGAATGCGTATAAGTACCTAGACTTCTGGCTTCGATTTACAAAGCCACAAGGCCTGGCAGCCCCCGGCCCACACGTCATCTTGGCATCATTTGGGGAGCCAAATTCCTGCTCCCCGTGCTAGTATTTGGGCCAGCGACTCCAGTCTGATTTACTTTGCTCTTGTGCAGACGAGGAGACTGAGTCCCACAGGGGGGAAGGGACTGGCTAAGGCCCCGTGGCAGGTTAGGACCCTGGTCTTGGGCTGACTGTCGCTACCCCTCTTCCTTTCTCCTCATGCCTCTTGTCAGGGTAGAGATGGAGGATGAGGAAATTCTGCCGTTCACCCTCAGGACTCTGATGGAAAGTACCAGGGCGCCTTGGGGATGCACAGACTTGGGACCCCCTCAGAGCAGCACCCAGGACCTGCCCCAGCACCTGTGCATGGGCTAGAATCCCTGGATTTTCTCTGAGATCCTGGAGAAGTATGAGTGGCCCAGGGTGGATGTGGATAAGCTCCAGGCCCTGTGCTGTGACTCCCCATGTCCCGAGGGGGACCCCTCCTCCTTTATTGCTCCTCATGGTCCTGTGCGACAGAACTTGGGGGATCTGGGGGCTGGTGAGGTGATCCACCCACGCCTACCCAGCAGGCAAATGCCAGAGTGGCTGCCCCCTGCCCAGGGCTCTCCACGAGTCTGGTTGTGGTGTCGGCCACTGCCCCTTCACCTGGCCACTCTGGGAGCCCGCCCTGTGCTGGGTCTGGACCATTGGCAGGGCAGAGGGGGGAGGTGGCAGCACCTTGGATGGGAGCTGTGACAAGGATGGCCTGGAGCTGCTGCCTCCTTCCCACCTGCTCTCCCTTAGGCCGGGCCTCTGCTGGGCAGGGAAGGGCTCTCACGGTGGTGGGAGCACCATCTTCTCAGCAGTGCTTGTTTGTGTGGGGGCTGCAGGCCCAGCCTTGTCAGCGGCTGCAGAGTGTCTTGGATTTTCTGTTTTGGGAGCCAGATGGTGGATTTAGGCAGGATGGAAGGCCCCAGGTCTCAGGCACTGCACTGTGGGATTGGGAGGCCTGACAGGGAGGGGGCCTTCAGCAGGCTGAAGGTTCTCTTTTGTTGGTGGGGTGGGGTTAGTCTTCAGGCCAGGCAGGTTGGCAGTGACTGTGCCTGAGGTCCCTGGAGGCTGGACTAGAGCCCTGCCCAGTGGGAGTGGAGAGAGCACCAGGTCTTCACGGAGCACGTGGGGTTTGCATGTCTGCACCTGTGCATACACCCTGCCACCTCTCAGAGGATTCCTGTCAGCACAGACAGTGTGGTGCAGAGCTGCTATTCCTAGCACTTCTGCTTGGGCCAGGCAGATACCCAGTGAGCCCCTAGTGTGAGAACAGAGCCAGAGAAAAGGGGAAGGCAGAGAGGAAGCTCCTGCCAGTTTTCAGGGGTTCAGAAAGAACCCCCGAGGGGTTCTAGGTTGCTAGCCAGAGAAGGAGGAGGGGTCGTGAGGAGGAAGTGGGCTGGTCAGGAGGCTCTATGAGGCTACCTGGGTGTCGGAGAACTGCAGAGCCACCCAGTTGGGTAAGGCAGGGCTGCTATGAGGAGGGGGCCTTCCACCCAGTGGACTGTGTCCTGAGCAAGAGTGCTGAATATCCTTCCTTGAGGGATGACTTTTCTCTTTGTACTGAGCAGTAGCCAAGTAAGTTGCTGGTTAACTCAGGCTCTGAGCCAGCATGCCTGGGTCAGGTTCATGCCTCTCAGGGCCTCAGTTTCCCCAACCATGGAATGCTGCTCATGATAATACTAGAATGGAACAGGTAAAGCCACCAGAGCAGGGCTTGGTGGACAGCAGCAGATGTCAACTCTGTTAGCACATGCCAGATCCAGGCTGGGTGCTGGGGATGCAGCAGAGGCTGAAGACCAGCCCTTGTCCATGCTGAGCTCACATTGAGTGGGATGGCAGACACTTGGCAAAGTGTGTGACACTGGGAGTGATGAGTGCTGTGGAGGAAGAGCTTAGTGGCTTCTAGTGCTGTGGAGGAAGAGCTCAGTGCCTCTTAGTGCTGTGGAGGAAGAGCTAGTGGCTCTTAGAGCTGTGGAGGAAGAGCTCAGTGGCTCTTAGTGCTGTGAAGGAAGAGCTCAGTGCCTCTTAGTGCTGTGGAGGAAGAACTAGTGGCTCTTAGAGCTGTGGAGGAAGAGCTCAGTGGCTCTTAGTGCTGTGAAGGAAGAGCTTAGTGGCTCTTAGTGCTGTGGAGGAAGAGCTCAGTGGCTCTTGGTGCTGTGGAGGAAGAGCTCAGTGGCTCTTGGTGCTGTGGAGGAAGAGCTCAGTGGCTCTTAGTGCTGTGGAGGAAGAGCTCAGTGGCTCTTAGTACTGTGGAGGAAGAGCTCAGTGGCTCTTAGTGCTGTGGAGGAAGAGCTTAGTGGCTCTTGTGATCCAGCTGGGGAGCCAGGTACCCCAGCAGGACTCACACCCAGCCTGCCCCCTCCTATGCCAGGCTGCTCTGTGCAGCTCCCGTGGCTAGGAGGGTCCCTGCCTTCCACTGCCAGTGGGGCTCCAAGGAGACTCTGAGGATGTGAATGGGGCCCCTGGAAGAGCATGCATTGGACTTCAGCTTTGAAACATGACTTTGCACACAGACCTGGGGACTGGGGGCTGCAGCCTCCTCCCTTCACTCAGTGTGCAGGCCGCTGCAGGTGGCTCGGTGGGCTTCTGTGGTGAGTCAGCTGCTCTACCCAGGGAGAGGTGTGAGGGTAGATGCCACTTCCCGATAGGTGATCTGTTGCCACCTTGGGCTTTGGGGTGAGGGAGCAACGGGGCCTTGTTTAAGAAATCCACAATTTATAATTAATAACAACGTGGCCTGTGATTGAGCCACATGATTTATGTAATTGCCCCCAGAGACCCTGCCAGTAAGGAGGCCACCATTGCCTGAGTAATGAATCTCCCAGCCTGGGCCTCTGGGCGTGGGTTCTGAAGACACCTCATGCTTGGGATGGAGAGGCAGGCGCATGAGGGGATTGATGCTCAGTGAGAGGGCAAGAGTGAGTGTTATGGGGCAGGGTTGTCCTGTAGGGGCCTGTGGTGTCAGTTATAGCCACTCTCTCAGGCCTTTAAAAGGTGTCACGGGGAGACTTGAGTCGCCCCTCTGAAGACCCTCTGAGCACTCAAGGAGCTCTGGGTCCTTGGAGAATGTCGTGGAGTGGGCTGGGAGTGCACACAGACCTGGAGTCCCACTTTGTTCCTTGTCCTCAGCCCTCACACCCGTGCCAGGCCCATGTGCTGACCCCTCTCTATAGACGAGGGAGCTGGGTGCAGGCAGCTGGGGCTCCTGCTCAGCACCACGGGGTCCCTCCACGTATCCAGGAGACAGTGGGCTCAGTCTGGAGCCTGGGAGGGGGGCAGGGGCAAGCAGGAGAGGACCCAACCCCAGGCCCCATCCAGCTCTCAAGCCTCCTCCCGCCCCTCTTCCACTGAGCTAAGGATGCAGAAGCCACTCCCCAGGGTCTTGAACCTTCCACTCTTCCTCCTGCCTCAGGTCTTTGCACGTGCTGTTCCCTGTACTTCCCTGTCTCTTTGCCTTACAAACCCTGGTTCCTTTCTGCCATCTCACCCGGGTGTCACTTCTTCACAGATGTCTTCCCTGGCCCCTCCCCTGCCCAGCTCTCCCCTCCCCTCCCCTCCCCTCCCCTCTCCTCCCCTCTCCTCTCCGCACGTGCTTCCATCCGTGCTATGGATCCATCCGTGGATCCATTTCTCAAGCGACTCTAGCCTCCACCAACTTGGGACTGTTTCCCTTGAGCCCAGCACACTGAATGGGAAGAAGGAAAGAAAAGGGAGCAAGGTCACGGCAGGCAGCATGGGCCAGGGAGTGCCTCAGGGGTCAAGGAGGGCTTCCTGGGGTGGCAGCATAAGCCCTGGGCTGGGAGAACCAGCAGAGCTTTGGCCTACGTGGAGCTGGCCACTCTAGGTGGTGCGGCCAGCAGAAGCAAAGGCTGAGAGGCCTCAGGACACGGGAGGGGGTGTGGCTGGGTCACGTTGGAGCCAGTGCTTCATGAGAAGAGCAGGAGGGAGTGAAGGTGGCTATTGTAAGATCCTGAGCCAGCCAGTCATTGTCCTTCCCCAGGCCTCAGTGTCCCCATTTGTAAAATGAGAGGAAGGGACTAGTGGTCCTTCCTATTCTAAAACACCATGGTTGATGCCCAGTCACATGGCTGAACTTGTTGGAGCCTCTGTCCTCACCTGGACCTTCAGAAGACCCCATTTCCCCAAAAATGGCTAACAGGCTGGGTAACAGACTCTGCTTCTTCCTAGCCGTTAGCTAGGAAGTTTGGTTTGGGCCTAGCTTCAAATATAGCTGGATCTAGGGGTCAAATGGCATGTGCCGTCTCATACGCCGTCTCTCCATATCTCCACTCTTCTTGCTCTTTTTGTTATGTCAAACACAGGCAGGGCTGCTGGGAGCTTCTCTGTGGGTGATGTGTCCACAGGTGTGTCCCTCACACTTGGCAGGTGCCTAGCTTTGAGGAGGCACTCACTAAGCATTTGTCCATAGGTTGAATGAAATGAAGTTGGGCCTGGAAATAGTCCAGCCTAGTGTGAGTTCTAGAATGAAAAACCAGCTTCAGATTTCAGCCCTAGTGGGTCCTGTAGCTGGGATCATGGGCTAAATCTGCTTTTCTGGAGCCTCTATTTCCTCTCTTGTAAAGTGGGGCTATCCATAGTGCCTTGCTTACATGGTTACTGTGAGGGTGCAGAGAGCAAAGGCCTGTAACGTGCTGAGTACATCACAGCGCTCTCTGGAGTGGGGACCGTGGATACCATGATTGTTGTTGTTATTTCGAAGTTGAGCATTTGTTGCAATCCAAATAGCCGGAGGATTGTGTAGGGAAATGAGTCTGTTTTTTTCTCTGGGGATTGCTAGGTTTGCATCTGCACGGTTCTCCAGGAGCCTCAGGGTGCAGGGAAATGGGAGCAGAGTTAATTAAAGTGCTCTGGCTCCACAGTAGGCCCAGCCCGAGGGTCCTCACTGTTTCTGGCTGGCCAGTGGTGGCCCACCCAGAGCTTCTTGGCAAGGTAGGGCTCGCTGGAGGACTGATTTTTGGAAGCAGCTCTGTATCTCCCTGTATCTCCCTTCTTTGTCTCTGTGACTTGGTCTTTGTCACCTTGTGGCATCTTTAAAACCTGAGAGAGACTTAGACAAAATGAACGAGTGAATTTGATTGGCTCAGTCGTGTTCCTGAGCCCAGTAGTGATTGGCTGCCCTTGGTCCAATCATCTGGGGAGGCAGGGGGTACAGGTGGAGTTAAGGCTGCTGGACTGTCTTTCTTGGGTGTCGGAGACCTGGAGGACAGAGCATTGGTGGGAATTAACTGGAAGGGAGATTTCAGTTTTCAGACCACCCCAGGTATTGCCTCTTGTCGGTAGAGGTGGCTGTATTGTCCGGCCAAGTCTGCTTCCACCGTTAGTCTGTGGCTAGCACACAGTAGGCTCTAAGATGTGCTGTGTTGAGTAAACAAGAGGATGAATGAATGAATGGAGAGGGAAGAGCTCCCAGCACCCTCTTGATTGGTCATCACCAGACTCAGTCCGGGGATTTCTCTCTCCTCCCTGTCCTGCCCCACCCAGACCTGCTTGGACTGTCGGTTGGCTTAACAAGTCCCAGAAGGGGCCCCGGGGTGCTCCCGATGGGGGAGAGGCTGGCTCAGCGCCTCCGACGCGGATGGAGTGTGCTGATGCTCCCTGCACATTAGCATGCTGAACCCACGTCTCTTGCAAGGTGTTAATTAAATTTCTTCGAAGTATATTGTCTGAAAAAAAAAAAGATAATTAGAAAGATGTCTTTAAAAGTATTTATGTAACTGATATGGTACTGCTTTTGGTTTGCCGCATAATTAGATTTAAACACAACTCCTTGAGCGGCATACTCATTTGGAGAGAGCTGCTTGTTGAAATGTCATCGAGTTGTTTTTAAGAGTTTTGAGCCTGGCAAAATCATTATCAGCCAGGGAGGCAGTGTGGAGTGCAGGGAGCACTGGACTGGGAGCCTCAGGCCTGGTGCTGGGGTCTTAGCTCACGTCCACATGTGTGCACCTCCTGGTGCTGGAGTCTTAGCTCACGTCCACATGTGTGCACCAGAGGGGCCCAGGGCCACTCGCTCCACCCTGCTGGGTCTCAGTGTCTTCATCTGTCACGTGGTGGCTCAGGAGGAACAAGAACCTACATTTGTGCCACGTTTTAAAATTTTCTGTGTATTTTTGTTTGGTGAATTAGTACCATTGCACAGATACACTACGTATAAGCCAGGCCATGCAAACCTTGGTCTTTTGATTCTAGGAGCATTTTCCTACACAATCTTGGAGGGCCTTTGATCTAAGGATGACCAGACTTAACTCATAGTTTTGAGAAGGTGCCTTTATTTCACATGTTCTCATGACATTCCCCATCCCACGCTTCTCTGCTCGGATGGCATGTGTGCCCCGCACAGCACTGGGGGTCAGTTCTGACCGTTCTCAGTGGGGCTAATAGCTCCCCCAAGAGGTGAAAACTGGTTCAAAGGTGGAAAATAATCTTGCTCTTATGTCTAAAGCATAGATGAGTACACAGTATCCATGGCGTTCAAACTTCCCAGGAGGAGGGCGAGTAGGAACAGACATCAAAAAGGATCCCTCTGGGGGGCGAAAAGGAACGAGAGGCTGGGAAGTGCAGCTGTGACTGGGTGGGCTGCCTGTCATCACAGTGGCCAGGCCCTCACTACCAGCCCTTCTGTCCCTCCTCTCCTTTAACCCCCACAGCAGCCCGCTGAGGTTCCGTTTTACAGTGGGGGAAACTGAGGCTTGGGGGCCAAAAATGTTTTGCCTGGCCAGCAAGGGGAGAGTCAGGATTCAGGCCCAGGCAGAAGCTGGGTGCCCAGCCCGTGGTCTACTGGATCTGATGGAGCAGGTGGGGCCACGAGCTGCAGCTTCTGTGGCCCGTGACTTGTGCTGTCTTCTCTCGCCCCAGGGTAGACCCGGTGCCTCACGATGCCCCCAAGCCTCCTGGCTACACCCGCTTTGTCTGCGTCTCTGACACCCACTCGAGGACGGACCCCATCCAGATGCCCTATGGTGATGTGCTGATCCACGCCGGGGACTTCACTGAGCTGGGGCTCCCAAGTGAAGTGAAGAAGTTCAACGAGTGGCTGGGTAGGTCCCCCTTGCCCCGGGTGGGCTGGGTGTGCTGAGTGGGGCCTGGGCTTCTGCCAGCTCGGGGGGCTGCCCTCTGCCTGGCTGCCCAGGCCCCTCCTTGGGCTGTGTCTGTTTCTCTTCCCTGCCCCTTTCTCCCCCGTCCTCCTCTGGCCTCTCTCATCCCAGCACCTGTCTTGCTTGTGATGCCCCATTTTTCTGTGGGTTTTTGGCTTGGGAGGCCCCTCCCAAAGGGACTTTGTTCACATCTGCTTTAGTCTGCTTGTGTGTCCTCTCCCAGGGCCCAGCACAGGTAGGTGCTCAGCCAATAATTGACAAATGAGTGAATGGCTGAGAATGGTGACGCTGGGTAGGTCCTCAGCTGGTACGTACCAGCTCAGTCACCCACCACCTTCAAGACGGTTTCCCCAGTGAGGAGTTGCACCAGCCTAAGCGGCCCCTGCTGGGGCCCACGGGACAAGATGTGGGCTCCTCCCGCAGGCAGCTGCTGGTACAGGCAGCAGAGCACGTCCCCACGCAGTGCACCATGGCAGTGATGATTCACAAGCACATCCCCAGGGTTTTGTCTTTGTGCTTTTTCCCCAAAATAATAAATAAATAAACCTGGGAGGGCTCTCTGGGAAGTCACTTGCCTTGGAATCCAGAGAAACCTCACAGTGAGGGCGTCTCTGTCTCTGTCCCTGCCTGGGAAAACAGATGGATGGCCCCTGCCATGCTGGCGCCCAGGCCTGCTGTCGTGGAGGCGTGGGTGCAGGGCTGGCTCACCTCGGTATGCGGCCCCATGTGGCTGCCAGACGGTCTCTTCCACCTCCCCAGGGACGTCCCGCTGTGCACTTGGCTGAGAGCCTTTGGAGCAGAGGGCTGGGAGTGGGGCAGGGCTGTGTGGCCAGCCAGAGGCCTGGCTCTGCCAGGAGAGACAAATATTTACAAGCAAGGTCTTCCCTTCTGCTTGGCAGGCTGAGGGCTTTAAGTGCGTAGTATTGATTTTTCAAACAGAAAATTTTAATTAAGGGCCCTGTTTGGCTGAAAAAAGTGAAGACCGGTGGGTGAGGGCTCCTTCAGGGCTTGGCCCAGGCTTCTCACCCAGCCCACGCTGCCTCCAGTTCTGGGCTGCCTCCAAGAAGGGGACCTTTTGTCGAGGAAGGCGTCTAATCCCATCTGCTGTGGGTCTCAAAAGACATGGGGCCCCACTTGGCTGAGTAAAGAGGCTGTCTGAAAGGCAGAGATCAGTGTCACTGTGGGCTGTGCACCTACTATGTGCTACGTGCAGGGTGGCAGGCTCTTTGCCACCTCTGTCTTGTTGAATTTAGGAACAGCGGTTTGAGGTGAGTACCACTTGCATCCCCTTTGATGGAGGACGATTGAGATTCTGCAGGGCGGGGACCGTCTCTGATGTGCAGCCTGGCCTACGATGTGCCCTATTAAAGTGGAGGGAGTGAATGAACTGGACCACTGCATGGGCAGTGGGTGTGGGCACAGAGGCTGGGCTCAGCAAGCAGGGACTGACTATGGCTTTTTCTAGGGCAGGGGAAGGCTTCTCAGAGAAGCTGACTTTGGGCCTGGACTTGACGGAGGAGTTGGGTATTTGCATGGGGAAGGGGGAAATTTCAGGCTGGGAATGGCTTAAGCCAAGGCACGTTGAGGAGCACTTATGGCTGGAGCAGGGAGTCTGGAGGATGTGCTGGTGATGGGGTGGAAAGAAGGGTGGGGTGTGGCCATGACTCTGCAGCTGAGGGGGCTCAGCACAGTGAGATGGGCACTTGAGAAAGATCTCTCTACCTGCCATTTACTAGAAGTGAGAACCGGTGTTGTGGGAATTTGCAGGAGGCCTTCTTCATAACTTGCACCTATAGTTGGGTTGATTTTTTATTTGCCTGGGTTATGATGGGAGGAAGTGTGGACTTACAAGGGGGTCTGCCTTTTACAAAAGTTCTGTTCCTCTGACCTCTTCCGTTTGCTGTCTCAAAGTCTTTGCAGGGCCCTCCCTCAAGTGGGGTTGGGCTTCAGATTGCAGTGTGAGAGCTGCTCTGCCCTCAAGTAAGCACCCAGGAATTTGCACACGAGTGAGAGCGTCAATGTGAGTTAATTTGTAGAAGTCCATTTGCGTCTAGCTTCTTAGGAACTCTGCTGCTGCACAGACTCACCTCCGTGGGCTGGTGGTCAGATCCCCAGTGTTCGGTGACCATGACCGAGAGATGGACTGTATACTCATCAGGTGCACCTTGCTGGGAGCATTTTATATAGACCTAGTGTTTGCTGAGTGTTTATTTTGTGCTGGGTGCTGTTCCGTGCCCCTCGAGTGTATTATTAATGCGTTGAATCCTCCTGACAATGGAATGAGGCAGGAGGTATTATTATCCCCATTCTATACAGGAGAAAACGAAGACCCAAAGAAGTGAAGTAGCTTGCCCAAGGTCACACAGCTCATTAGTGACAGAGCTGGGATTCCAACCCAGGCAGCTGGACTCCAGAGCCCAGCTCTGAGCGTCTTCTCTGTGTTTTCTGTCCTTATGATGTGACCTTCCTGATTGGAAGTAAGGGCGACCTCTCTGTGCCTCCATGGCCTATTTTAACTGGGGACAGCCAGGCTCCATGCCTCCCCTCCCTCCAGAGGTTGTTTTGAGGCTGTCTGGGGATGGAGGAAATAATCAAGTTTTATAAACTGTGAAGTGCTGCAAAAATGTCCTTATTTCCCCAATGAGCTGACATTTGCCAGCTCCGAGCTGCCCTGGGTAGGGGTGGGCATGCTGAGACATAGCAGGAGAGCATTGGACATGAGCCTTGAGGCTGCGTCAGCAGGGAAGGTGGAACAGCCCCTGGCGGCGTGTATTGAGTTTCAGAGAAAGGTTGGTGTGTCTTTTCAGCTATCCACAGTACCCCGCTCCCCACACAGAGAGAAAAAAGACTGGAAAGAAATGTTCACTTGTCCATTTTGTATACCTCAGTGCGGACCCACTAGGTGCCAGGCATGTCCCCAGCCCTGGGTGACAGTGGAGAGTGCCAATGCAAGGGCCCCCCTCAGTCTGATGAGGGGACACAGTGGGTCAGTGGGTACAGAGACAAAAGGACAATCAGAGCGACAGAGTGCCATGGACCGACCCTGGGGACGTGTGGTGCCTGCTGCTAGCTGGGTGTACACCTCCCTGAGGAGGTGGCATTGGATGGGCCAGGCCTGAGGTGAGATGAGGGGAGATCCTTCCTTCATGTGGATCTCAGGGAGGACCTCTTCTAGGCAGAGGATACAGGGTGGCAGAGGCCCTGGGGTGGGGGCAGAGGGGTGTTCAGTAGGGAGACCTCGAGCAGAAAAGGCAGTGACTGGTTTGCACAGGCCCTGTGGGCAACGGAGTTTAGGGCTGATTGTTAAGTTCAAGGGGCAGCTTTGGGAAGGGTTTTCTTTTTTTGGGGGGGTGAACCTTTTAAAATGTTTTTCGGAGGCCATTGTGGATCGTAGAGTCAGAGCGGATGCAGTGAGGGTAAAGGCTCTAGAATGTTCCAGAATTGATGATCTTGGGAGCATGGGCTATTACTTTCTTTACAGAGCAGGCTCTTTCTCTCTCGCTCTCTCAGATTTTCCACTGGGGTTGTGTTCTGCTAGTATCAAATAAAAGCAACACTCACTTTTAAAGAAATGTTAGCTTCTTGGCCTCTGGCGTCTGGTGCAAAGTTTGTCTGTCAGGGGGCAGTGCCAGCTTCAGGTCAGTGCTGGCATTGTCCAGCCACATAGTGGACTCCATGAACCCCTCCTCCTGGCCAGTTGGGTCCGGCCTCCATCCCAGCCCCAATGGCCCAGCCTCTTCTCCAGATGAGAAAGTCACAGATTTGGAATGCACCACCAGCTTCTTCACTGTTCATTGATCTCATAGAGAACATTTAAAACCATATTCCAGGGGCCACCTCCAGAGAGACAAGAGGAGGTTTAAAAAATTAATGAAGACCCACCATGTAAGACAAGATGGGCTCCTAACTGGGGCTGGGTGTGGCTGTATTCCTGCTGTCTCTTAACTTGTGTGGGGTCACTGCCCTCAGCTTGGCTGTAAGTGGTACCCACCTCTTGCCCATGTGCAGGCCTGTCCATTGGAGGGGGCCAGGCTGGGGTGACAGGGATCCTCTGAGCAGACCCTCTTTCCCCTTGGCCATTAATATCCCAAATGTATGCATGAAATATGAATAGCTGCTTGATTTGTAAATATCTTAGCTAAAAAAGCAGCAAAGAAATTGCCAAGGGTGTGTTCTCCAGCTGTAAAGAGAAAGAAAAAGTGCAACTTGCTGAAAATGGCAAAGCATGTGCCGACAGCTCCTTGATGCTCCCAGCTAACAACGTGAGGGTCAACATGCAGCCTGGAGCTCCGGGATGCAATCAGCTGAGCCTGTGCAGGGCTGAGGGCTGCAGCATGAAGGTCATTGCTCCTGCCCGGAGGCCAAACAGATCTGTCTTCAATCCTGTTTCTTCTTTCTCTTTGCTGTGTGACCTTAGCACAGTGGCTCAACCTCTTTGTACCCCATCTGTAAAAAGGGGAGAAATATTTACTTACCCTGGAGGGTTGAGAGAGGATTGAAGAATAACATTCCCATGCAGCCTTAGCCCAGTCCAGGCGCAGGGGGACTCCTTGGGGGAGCGGCAGTTGCTGCTGTGAACACCTGTCCTTCCTTGGTCTGCCCCACACAAGGTAAACAGGCTAATCAATCCCTTCGTTTCAGCCACACAGTCCCCCTGCACTTGGCACTTGGGGAAAGAACAAGCCCCTCCTCCCTTGCGTGGGGCTCATGCTCCCCTTGCTCCCCTGGCTCTACACTGGGACTGCTCTTCCTTCTCTTCCCTTGGCACTCCTGATGCTGCTGTCCTGTCCCACACTGCTGGGCAGAATGGGCCCCTCCTTCCTCTGCACACCCAGAGCTCACTTTGTGGCAGGGAGTCCTCTGTGTCTCCCCACCTAGACTGTCTTCCCCTGGAAGGCAGGGTCAAGGTCTCTGACCCATGCTCAGCCCAGAGGGCTCTGGACAGAGGGGCAGGCAGCAGTGAGCGGTCATTGCGACCCCAGCAGGGCAGGCATGACTGAGTGTCACTGGATGGAACAGCAGCAATGGAGACTCAAGGGGGCAAGGCTGTGATGCAGACCAGTGCGAACCAACTCTGTTGCCATTTGGAATTTGAACAGCCAATCTGAGGTGGCTCAGGAAGTGTAGGCTGGGTTAGGGGCTTAAGGATGAGGCTAGAAGGTGTCTGGACCTGATCAAGGGGGCCAGGTATTCAGGTGGGCCCGTGTGACCCCTGGGGGGGTTCAGGGGTGCTGAGGGCAGGAGGGAAGGCTGAGCACCCAGCAGCACCTTCCTCCCAGGATGCCGGCTACAGAAGCAGCAACTGACCCTGGGGCCCCGATGCCACCCATAGCTTCCCTGAGGCAAGAATGTGAGGCTCAAATTCTGCTGCTTTGAGTGACAGCCAGGCCTGCAAGAACGGTCGGTTCATGGGCTAGGATTTGCAAGATGCCTCTCTGTGACTGGCAGGTGCCGGGCTGGTCTCCCCACCACCCAGACATGTGGAGACTGTGATCTCTGTGGCTTTTGCTGCCATGTCCCCAGCTCCCATGGCCTCGGGACCCTGCATTCCCCGCAGGAAGGACCAGCGGGAGGCCGTAGGTGGCTCTGTATGTGCCCGCTTCTGGCCTTTTCTTTGGCGTCTAATGCTGGACGCTACCTCGTCTGATGTGGGTTCTCCTTCCCAGTGTCCGTGCTGCCTCCTCTCCGGGCCCTTTCTCCATCTCCTTTGGTTCTTCATTCTCCTGTCCGCTCAAAGTGGTTCCTTCTAAGGTCCACCTTTGGGCCTCTAACCACCTTCTTTCTAGAGCAGTGGTTCTCAACTTGTGGGTTGAAACGCCTTAGGGGATCAATCGACCTTTCACAGGGGTCGCCTAAGACCATCCTGCATATCAGATATTTACATTACAATTCATAATCATAGCAAAATTACAGTTATGAAGTAGCAACAAAAATAATTTCATGGTTGGGGGTCACCACAACATGAGGAACTGTATTAATGGGTCGCGGCATTAGGAAAGCAGAGAACCGCTGTTCTAGAGTGGGTCACTGTTCTGACCACCAGCTCTCACTTCTGCCTAAACCTGTAGGACATCTCCGTCTTTCTCCTTGAGTTCCAGGGTGCATTGTTCAGTCGTCTTAAGAAAGCACCTCCTCTGGTGTCTGCCAGGATCTCAGACTAGTTCTGTCTCAAACTGAACTCACAAACCTCTGACTCCTTCCCACAGGCTTGTTGGTACAGTGTGCACCTCCCACACAGTGGCGTCTGGGACCCCCCAAGCAGAGCTCCTGGGCCCTCTCTCCCTTCCCTCTGGTCTGTCCTGCCCACTGTCCCCTCTGCCCACTTGTGTCACCTGCTGAGCTGCCGGTGTACTCTGTGGGCCAGCCTGCACCCCCCCGCCCCCCGTCCTCCTACAGAGTCCCTCCTCCTGTGAGCCCTCCCAGGCAGAGACCATGGCCCAGCCAGCCAGGGTTTCTAGAACCCAGCCTGGCACTGAGGGGAGCTTGCTGGGCGTTGGCGAGAGAGCTAGTTAATTAAGCCCCACTACCCCGAGCAGAATCAGGCAGGGAGGAAGATGAGGCCTGGTAATAGAGTATTTAGAAGTTATAATTAACTTTGTTCTGGTGCCCCGGCATAAGATGAAATATAAGACAATATAAAAGGGGTCCAAGGATTTAGTTAAATAGAGCTAGGTCTTTTTGCAAGTAAACCCTTAATTAAAATCTGCGAGGGAAGACGGGAGAGAAAGGGAGGTAGAGGACGCATTTCAAGGCGGGCTCATCGGCTCTTCCCTCATCTGCCAGTATGCAGAGGGCTGGAGGGAAGTGGGGGTTTGACCAGAAATGGGCAGCACGTGGTGTGTCCCCCTTCACGGTCCAGTTCAAGGCCGTAGGGGCTCAGGAAGGAGTAGGTGGGGCTTCGCCCTCCCTGGCAGGGGCAGGAGGCTGCTCACAGGTATAGAAATTAAGTTTATTTGTAGGAAAAAGTCTTTTTCAGAAGCAGCTGCAGATCAACTCCCCTGCACCCGCCCCCCTCCGAAGGTGCCTGCCCTCTTCAGGCTGATCCCTGGCTTCCTCTCTTTTTGGGGGGAAAACTAACCTCAGATGCTGATGGGGGACTCAGGGCTGTCTGTCCCCAGCAGCGTGTAGGTCCCTGCTTTTGTCTCAGCCCTTTGGTATTTTTCCTTCCCTCTTCCCTCCCCCCGTGAGCAGCACAAACATGCTACCCTCTCTTCCCCTCCCTCCTAATGAGTGGCATGTGTGTGCTGGCGCGGAGTCCCTGTTCCTCACCTGTGTGCCTGGCAGGCTTGCCCTGCCTGTGCGACCTCACACTCCCTCACTTTCCTGACTTAAGCTATGGAAGATCTGGGCACATGGCCTCCCCTGCTGACTATTGCTGGGGAATGTTCCAGGGAGTGGGTGGGCGTCCCTGGTTTTGTCGATCAGGCCCTACCTGAGTGAGCGGCCCTGCCTGGGGCAGGAAGGGACACACCTCCAGAAAGCATGTCCCTGGTACCACCAGCTGGCCCTCTGGGGAGGCAGACCCATTCCTCTCTCCTACCCCAAAAGGCTTGGCAGGTGGGGTGGGTGGAGGTGGGACAGCCGTTTTCCTGGGAATGGCTGCAATGCTGGGGCTGCCAGCAGCTTCAGGCTAGGTGGGCAGGTGCAGTCCTAGACCTCACGCTGACTGTCAGGTGTGCAGCCTCTCCCAGTGCAGGGCACAGAGCACTTGAGGTCAGGGGCCCTGGGCCTACTTCCTTTTCTGCTCCATACTGGCCAGTGACGTCCCTTCTTCCCCGCCAGGAGTCTACTTCATTCAGATGAGACCACGTGTGGACCATGTGTTAACTCAGCCCTCTTCCTGACACTCAGGCCTCAGGCCTCAGAGTTAGGAGATTATCTGCCTCCCCCTGTAGGCTGTGACTTCTGGAGGCCGGCCATGGGGTCTTCACTCAGATGGTGCCTGTTTAGTGGTTTGTGACATTCACTGGTTTGGTGCTGGAGATTGACTGATGATGGTGCAGAGGGATA
This sequence comes from Loris lydekkerianus, assembly GCA_963574355.1. Classification (NCBI taxonomy): domain Eukaryota; kingdom Metazoa; phylum Chordata; class Mammalia; order Primates; family Lorisidae; genus Loris; species Loris lydekkerianus. The sequence goes on along the minus strand of CAUYPK010140953.1, from coordinate 91,061 downwards.
CTGCCCTCGCCGGCCTGAGGGCCAATACAGAGACAGATGGTAGGTAGTAAGCAAAGTAGGTGGGCAAGATCATTTGGGATGATCAGACCAATGAGTCAGATCAAGGGATAGGGCAAGGTGACAGTGACTGGCTGGGAAGTGCCCTCTGCAGAGGCCTGCAATGGAGGCCAGCCTGGGGGCATGCCGGGGCTTGGGCATGGATTTTATTCCCACTGGGGGCGACAGGGTCTGATTGAGTGTTTCCAGGCATCCTCTAGCTTCTCAGTGGAACGTGGTTGCAGCAGGTAGGAGAGGAGGCTGGCCCCCAGGGAATTCTGGTGCAGACGTAGCTAGGACTGGGTAGCTAGAACTGGGCCTGAAGAATGCCCAGGACAGAGCACAGTGGGTGTTTGGCTCCGGTTTGAGGTGAGATCTATAGACTCTCTCATGGGAGGTATGTGGTGAGGGAGATGCTGCACGTGGTGACCACAGGACCCAGCAGTCTGGCGTGGGGTGAGCCTTCAACAAATACTTGTTAAGGGTATGGGAAGAGGAAAGACACATTTTGTGATGGGTTCACTTCAATCCAAAAAGTCCAACCAGCTTTTTTTTTTTTTAAAGAGCAAACTATTATCTTCCCTGAATTAACAGTAGACTTAAAATGGATTCGGTTCATTTGCTCACTAGTTGGATACAATGGCCTGATTCAGACATTCCTAGAAACTTATTATTCTTGCTGATACTTAAGATCGAATATTTTAAAATTATGGTTTTTAAAATTCTGGGCCCTCATGTCATCTCTGGCACTCTGACAGAAGCCGGTCCATGTTGAGGGAGTTTTGGCTGCGTGAAGTCAGGTCACGGCAGCCAACGTGACCGAGACACGGACTGGCTGCCCAGAGCACGAGGTCGGCGCTCAGAGAGAAAATGCATGCGTCCTGAGGCAGAGCTCTGGTATTCATTTGGAAATTAATTTTCTATATTCTTTATCAAAAAAGTCCCTCACAAAGCCGAACTGTATTTTAGTGGATAAAAGGGAGAAAATTAACTTCTAATAAAGATGAAAAATCTAGAATTCTAGTTGTAGTCAAGCAAATTTGGCCAGCTGTAATTACAGTATTTTCATGTTAATGTATAAACCCCTTGAAAGGTGTGCGTAAGTGCTAATTATCTATTTACAACAAAATGGCTTTGGAACCAATATGAGACCCTCTGGGGGGTGTGTGTGTGTGTTTCAAGCATGGTCTGCAGTGGTGTTTTTTCTTTTTTTTTAATTTCCTTGCTTATTTTTTATTTTTATTTCTTTGCTTTTTTTTTTTTCTTTTGAGACAGAGTCCCACCCTATGCCCTGAGCAGAGTACAATGGCATCATAGCTCACTGCAACCTCGGACTCGGGCTGTGGGCATCCTGCTGCCTCAGCCTCCAGAAGAAGCAGCTGGGATAACAGGTGCTGGCTATGGTGCCTCGCTGGGTTTTTTAATTTTTACTTTTAATTAATTAATTAATTTGGGGCAGTTTTTTGGCCGGGACTGGGTTTGAACCTGTCACTTCTGGTATATGGAGCTGGTGCCCTACTCCTTTGAGCCACAGGCACCGCCCAGTTTATTTATTTTTTTAGGAGTCAGGGTCTCACTCTTGCTCAGGCAAGTCTCTAACTCCTGAGCTCCAGCAATTCTCCCTCCTCAGCCTCCCACAGTGCTGGGATTATCAGCTCACCAGGTGTGAGCCACCACACCAGCTTCTTTTTTCGTTTTAAAGACCATCATCCTAAATACCTTTGCTTTAAACTGAAAACAAAATTGTTTTTGAGATAGGGTCTTGCTGTGTTGCCACCTCTACAGTGCAGTGGTGTCATCATAGCTCACAGCTCAGTGTGACCTCAAACTCCTGGGCTCCGGTGGTCATCCTGCCTCAACCTCCTGAGTATTTGGGAGAAGTGTGAGCCGGCTAATTTTTCTCTTCTGTTTTTTGGTAGAGTTATTTTTTGTAGAGTTGGCAGTCTCACTTTTCCTCAGGCTGGTCTCAAACTCCTGGCCTCAAGCAATCCTCCCACCTCAGTCTCCCAAAGTGCTGGGATTACAGGCGTGAGCCACCATGACTGGCTGAAAAACTTTAAGTGTTTAAACAAGTCAGTGACACATTTCTCTGAGAGGACTGGGCTTTCTGGAAGTTCTCATATGGTTTTTATTTGGGTGTTTTGCTTACTTACTAATATCCCCTTTGTGTCAAAAGGTTTGAGAAGGTTTATAAAACGAAAAGAATAGTAAATGGGTAGAATATTGGTAATAAATTCAAAGCCAATTTTAAACCAACAGAAAAGAGAAATTAGAGTAGTTCAGAGGGAGGGGAGAGCCTGGGATTCTTATACCCGCCATGGGCTCTGTGAATGGGAAACTGGGGTCTGAGCTTCCTGGGGACCGAGTGGAAAGGGAGATGCATTTGGCTAATGTCCTGCTTGCCAAAAGTCAGCCAGCCCCTCTGATTGGCTGTCCCTGATTGCTGAGAGTCATGCCAGCCCCTCTGATTGGCTGTCCCTGCAGGGTGTTTGATGTCCATCTCATCCGGCCATGAGTATCTTAAAGGAATAGAGTCATTTCAGTGTGGGAATGACCTCGGCAAAGTTTTTTGTATTTGGATAATAACAAGGAATATTTGTTTAGTGTTTCCCATTACATAAAACATGTCCATTTCTGTCACTCATTTTATGCTTTCCACCCCCACCCCCGCCTTCTTTTGGATTGATTGAAGGTTCTTTTTTTCCCCTCTACTGGTTTGGAAATTCTCCATTCGTTTTTGATTCATTTAGTAGTTACTCATAAATTTTTAATATGCATATCTGACTTAACTCAATCTAGAATTAATCAACATCTCCTTTCTTCCTTGAAGGAGCACAGAACGTACCTACCTCATCCCATTGTGCTGTGGTCTTATCTCTGCCGTCTGCTGTACACTTCTAACTCGCTTTTAACCCTCCTCCAAAGATGTCATCATGGTTATTCTTTGTTTTCTGATTTGTACTTTATTATTTACTCAAGAGATGTTTACTAAGCAGTTTCTATGTGTCAGACTTGGGGAGGGAGCAGGCTGTAGGGATGAGGTGGTGAAGGAAAACTAGCCTGCTTTTGTGAGTCAGTGGGGACAGGCCGTGGATAAGTAGGGGGCCAGGGTGAGGGGACAGGGAGGGCAGGCAGGGCAGGACCTGCTGGGGTGATAGCTGAGCAGAGACCTGGATGGAGTCGGAGGGGCAGCCTGGGTAGAGGAGCAGTTCTGCTGGGGAGTATTGCTGCCAGATCTGAGGACTGGCCTGTGGCTGGGGTTCCATGGAGCGTCTAAGGGGGTGAGTGAGAGAAGCTGAGGCCAGACAGGGAATGGGACCAGATAGGGAAGCTGGGGCTACTTGGACAAGTGAAGGGTGAACACAGGTCTTCCAGCTCATGTGGGCAGGTTGACCAAGGGCTGGAGATCCTAATCACTCATTCATTCAGTAAGCATTTATGGGGCACCTACCTTGTTCTACACTCTGTGCTAGCTGCTGGGGCTGCAGTGGGCATCAACCAGGCCTCCCACTAAAGAGTCATATAAATAAGAAAAGGCTGTGACACAGTGGAGACAGAGCAGGGCGAAGGGGCAGCTTGGGGCCAGATGAGACCAAGCAGGTTTCAGTAGTAGGTCCCTTGCCTCCTGGGTGTGAGGCTGAGGGCAGGTGACTATCCTGTTCCACAGAAGCTGGTGGCTGTGTGGATGAGTGGCGTGGCTCTGCCAAGGTTCCTGTGTGAGCCTTCCTTTTCATCCTCAAGTACATCTCCACTCCTCAGCTCTTGCTGGAGGCTGTGGAACTGTCGAGAGGAAGAGCTGGGGGCTGTTATTTCTGCTTTTCTTTACTTTTTTCACAAACACAGAGAGATTGTGTTTGGATATGAAAGAAACTTGTAGGTTTTTTAAAATGTGATTTTCATACTGGATTTTGTTGCAGAGTAAGGATAATGAACAGGCCAGAAAATCTTGGCCAGCAGAGATTAAACTATTCTGTCCTCGCGTGCATATAAATTTCTGGACTGTCTGGAAGAGTCCACCTTTTGCTGTCTGTACAACCTTCTCTGTCCACCTCCAGCATCTAGAGGGAGCGTGCCTGTCCGCAGAGCTCCGTGGCTCCTTTGACTTGGAGAAGGTGAACCCAGCAGGGCCACGGGTGCTAATGCAGAGCCGCCCCCTCTCCAGAGCTGTCTTCCCTTCTGGTCTCTCACTGAAGCCCATAGCCAGCTCTTCTCAGACTTCAGCACCCAAGAATCCCCTGGGGAGGGAGATCTTATTAAAGTCCGGATCTCTGGAGGGCATGAAATTTTGCATTATTAATGAGCACCCGAGGGATGCCCCTTTTGTTCTTCTGGGACCACACTTTGGGGAGCAGGGCCCTAGGCCAGTCCTGTCCAGAGACCTTCCTGAGATGGTAGAAATGCTGTATCTACATCGTCCAGTATGGTAGCCACTAGCTTCATGTGGGTATCGAGCACTTGAAATGTAATGTGACTGAGAAACTTGACTTTTGTATTTTATTCATTGTGATAAATTTGAAATTAAATAGCCACAGGGAGTTCTTGATTACCGTATGGACAGCACAGCCAGACAACCCCCGCAGGTGTCTGCTATTACTGGCTCTGCTTTACAGATGAAGAAATTGGCCTCTAAGAGGTGCAGAGCCTGCCCAACATCCTACAGCAAATAAAAATGGAGTCAAGATTGTCTCCATAAACAAGGTCTATGTTCTTTTTAAAATTATTATTATTATTTTTAATACTGGAGGAGACCTTTTTCAACAGGGGAACTACCCTTGTGTATCTGTGAAATCCCAGCCAGCCCCTTTTATTAGCAAATTCCTCCTTTCTAAGATGAGTTTGATATTTGTGGTCAGGAGTAATGTTTTATAGCATTAGGTCCGGCTGAACAAAGTCTGGTTTGAGCTGCTGGTCGGGTATGAGAATTTCCAACATCCTACATTTTATATTCGAAAAACACATTTTGCTACAAAACCTTCCATCCAAGTCCCATGGGGCTGAACAGCAGCAATGACTTCTGGACAGCACCTCATAGCCTCCTGGCATTTTCACAGTGTTTTCTCACTTCTCCCTCCCTACAAACATCCTGCGTCCTGAGTATTGTCCCCACTTTTCAGATGGGGAGACTGAGGTCCAGTGCCAGACCGTGGTTCCTAGGAGGTCACACAACTTGATGGTCCTGTGCACGGCTATATCTTCAGCACCATGGACAGCTCCCCACCCCAGCAGGCAGGGCAGTCATTGGCTAAATGACGCAGTGCAACGGCGCCTGACACCTTACCCCATAGGCCTTCGTCCCAAGTGTAGGCACTGGAGTCCCCTTGTGGACTGTGGCAATGCCAGGCTTCTGCCTGCATTGGCCCCTGACTTGCTCCATCCTCATGCCCTGGGCTCCCTCCCAACCCCCCAGCCAGTGGGCAGCGGCCCTTGAGGATCACACATGGGTTGGGACATGGTTGATAGTCCAGACTTTTGATTGAAACCAGACCTGGGCCACCCTGCTTTCTAGATGTGTGGCCCTGGACAAGTGACCTATCCTCTCTGGACCGTGGCTTTCTCATTTGCAAAATGGGGGAATTAGGGATATTTCTCATAGGGCCTATCGAGGGCTGAGCAAGATAATGCAAGTGAAGTGGACGTGCAGGGCTGGAGCAGGCCCACACTTGAGGAGTGGAGACAGTCCATGCAGCTGGGACTGTGGTGAGGGGTGTGGGCAGGCGGGGAGTGAGGCTGCAGGGTGGGCACGTGGGTCAGGCCCAGCCAGGTGGCAGAGCATTTGCAGAGCCTTGGGGGCTTCCTAGGGTTCCCGCAACTACTCTGGAGAGGGGTCCACAGGGCACAGGCTCCCCACCCTGCCTTGATGGAACCAGCCATGTTCTGCTCAGGTGTGTCAGGCATCCAGGGAAGGCCTTATTAGAAGCTGCTCTGAAAACAGGTCCCCGGAATGTTTGGGACAAAGGAACCGGAACACAGGCCTCCCTCCTTCCCACTCAGTGTTCCCTGTAACCTGGGGTCCCCTGGAGTCTCCCCACATCACAGGAGTTGTCTGGGTTTCAGAGAGAGTCATGTTATATCCACAGTCCTGGGCTGGTTCAGTTCCTGAAATGAGTCAGGGGCCAGTAGAAAGGCAGACCGCCTCCCCAGCCCTGCTTGACCACATGCCTGGCTGGGAGTCTAAGGAAAGTCATTAGTCCTTTGTGCCTCAGTGTCTGCATGTACAAAATGGGGCCACACATTTGCTTTGTGGGGCTGTTGTGAGGATCGAATAAAACACTGCAGTTGGGGTCCTGTTAAAGCATGTGGGTTCAGAGAGGCCCCTAGGCGTTCGGAGCCCAGCTTCATTCTTCCCAGCTATCTGACTTTGGGCATGTTATGTCCTATATCTGGACCTCAATTTTCTCATCTGTAAGAGGGGCTGATGATGGGAGAGCTGAGGGAGGCAGTGGGTGGTCTGGGCTCATCACAGAGCAGCACTAGTACGAGCACAGTAATAGGGTTAGGGCCCATGCGGTGCTGGCTGGCTGGGGCTGCCATAGCAAGGTACCACCGACAGGGGGCTTAACACAACAGAAACATCCCATCTTGCAGTTCTGGAGGCCAGAATTTTGGGATCAAGGCATCAGCAGGGTTAGTTTCTTCCAAGGCTTCTCTTCTTGGCTGGCAGATACCGTCTTCTTGCAGAATAAATGCAGCTGTCGCTGTGGCTTGTGAATACATCTGAAGGGCCCAGCACAAAGTAGATGCTCAGTTGATGGCAGCTTTAATTACTATTATTAACATTATCCAAGGAGTCTTTTTTCTTAATTGTACATTTAAAAGTTAGGTTTTAGTTCATTGAAATTTGTTTCAAAAGAAAAGCAGACTTTTAAAGTGTATAGGTTTGTTTCTTTGATCTCTCTTAAGAAGGAGAATTTCACACCTTTTGGAGTGTGCTCAATGCAAATGAAGATCTGAGAGCTGGCGGAAGGCCTTGTGAGCTAATTCTGGGCTGCTTTGACAGCCACGACGCTGAAGGGGAAGCGTCGAGCTGACAAAGCCGGGCTTTCTTTGGTAACATCCCAACCTCTCAAAATAGTCACTTTCCAAACTAACATTTGTCATATTGGTGTTTGAAAGAAGTTTTTTGTTCATTGATCCAACCATGTATTCCCCCACCCCCAATTAAAACTCCTTGGAGGTTCCCTGCAAGATGTCTTGGCCGAGTCTGGACACCTTGCCTGGCAGTCAGGGACCCCTGGTGTGATGCCACTGTCCCTGCTCGGCCTGGCTCTGCGTTTCCCCTTGATCTGTTCTGGGCTTCTAGGCAGTTGTCAAATATGTTGAGAGTTTTCCCACCTCCGTGTCTCTCACGTGTGGGTTGCTCCTCCGGGGTGCCATTCTCCTGCTGCCGTTTGTCCTTGATACAACCTCGGTGGAGCTCTCCCTTACTGCTGGCCAGGGAAAGGAAACAGCATGGCTGTTGGTGGCTCTACAGGACTCAGTGCCACCCACATCACTGGTCCCCAGCTGTCATGGCAGGGCAGGAACTTACTAGGGCCAAGGAAGAGGGCTGTGGAATAAAGGGCCAGACCAACAGAGGTGGCAGGGTGATTGTATTTTAGTGTGTCCTGACATCCAAGATGTTTATCTAGCTTAAAAAACTTGACTCTACTAGGCTGGGTGCGGTGGCTTACGCCTGTAATCCCAGCACTTGGGAGCCCCCGAGTTTGAGATCACCTGATCAAGAGTGAGACTCCATCTCAAAAAAATAACCAGGTGTTGTGGCAGGTGCCTATAATCCCAGCTACTTGGGAGGCTGAGGCAAGAGGATTGCTTGAGCCCAAGAGTTTGAGGTTGGTGTGAGCTAAGACACCACGGCACTCTACCTAGGGTGACCAAGTGAGACTTGGTCTCAAAAAAAAAAAAAAAAAGGAACCCTTAGTCTTAGTCATTTCTACTGCAAAGAACATTGTCCTGAGCCATTTTTTTTTTTTCTCCCTTTAAATGAATTGTCTGTAGCCAGAAGGTACCTGCAAAAGTTTTTGAAAACATGTTTGCTCGGTAGCACAAGAGCCAAGTGTCTGGCCCTGTAGCTGGGCTTTCCATCAGGCCTTTGGTCAAACTCTGGTAACGTCCTTGCTGGGAACTGGCTGGTAAGGTGGAGTCAGGATGTCCAGAGGCTTCTCAGTGAGAACTTCGGGATTAGGGGGGTGGTGGTATACGGGGCCGGCCCGGACTCTAGAGGGTCCCTTAGCCTCCCCTCTTCCCTGTGAACCTCACTGACTTCTAGTTTCTTCCCGAGGTTAGAATGGGTGGCCTCCAGGCCCATTTCTAAAAACTGCATTTCCTAGCCTCTCAGACTCCATGAAACTATAATTCTGTCTCTTGCAATTCTAGTTGTCTGGGATCCTAGCCTTCAGATTAGTTTTAAATTTTGGTACAATATACATAACTTCATTGCTTTAACTGTTTTTAAAGTGTACAGCTCACTGTTCATGTCCAGAACTTTCTCATCTTCCCAGACTGAAACTCTATACTCAGTAAATGTCAACTCCCCATCCGCTTCCCAGCCCTTGGCACCCACCAATCTACTTTCTGTCTCTATGAATTTGACTACTCTGGGTACCTCACATAGGTGGAATCACACACTGTATTTGTCCTTTGGTGACGGGCTTGTTTCACTGAGCAGAATGTCCTCAAGCGTCATCCATGTGGTAGCAGGTGTCAGAATCTCCTTCCTTTTTAAAGCTGACTAATAGTCCACTGGGTCTGGGCGTATATACCATACTCTATTTATCCTTTCATCCATCGAGGGAGACTTGGGTTGTTTCTGCCATTTGGCTAGTGTGAATAATGCTGTTACGGACACAGGTACACAAATATCTTTTTTTTTTTTTTTTTTTTTGAGACAGTGTCTCACTCTGTCGTCATGATTAGAGTATTATGGCATCATCATAGCTCATAGCAATCTCAAACTCTTGTGCTTAAGAGATACTCTTATCTCAGCCTCCCCACTCCCATGTATGTCTTTTTGCCTATGCTTTAAATATAATCCTATCACACTTTTTGGTTGAATATTCTCCCAAGTACCTGGGACAATAAGCACCTGCTATATCACCCGGCTAGTTTTTTTGTTTTTTGTAGAGATGGGGTCTTGCTCTTGCTTAAGCTGATCTGAACTCCTGAGCTTAGGTGATCCAGAGTGCTACGATTATAGGTGTGAGCCGCCTCATTTCCCAGATTTTCTTTTTAAGTTTTTTGGCTGGGGTCTTGTTTGCCCCAGCTGGTATTTCCTCCTTGGGAAATTGTGGTGTTAAACAACTGCCATTGATTTTTTTTCAGCAAATGTTCTGGAGACAGGGCTTTCTTTGCTGAGCAAGCTCTGAGTCAGCTCAACTACAGACAGATCCTGTGAATGGGGTTTTACATGTCAAATAGTGACAGTTGTTTATGGATGGGGATTTCTGGGGAGTCCCAGAGCTCTTTTGCCCCCTCCATTGGCTGCTCAGCTGCCATTTTCATAACTATGATACTTCTGAGGCTGTGGTTTTCAGGCTGTTACACAGTGCGGGGAGGAAGGAGATGAACAGGGCAAATTGGGATGCCTCACAGCTCCACTGGCTTTCTTAAATGTGCTCTTTGGATTGCTGCAAATCTTTGGTTACTTTTCAGAATTCTAAAAGAGTGGATTTTTGACAACTTTTGCCAGGGTTGCCATTGACTTTGTGGAGGAGCGTATGCTCAAAGGTCCTTCCTCTTCTGTCTTCAAAGTGCTTCTCTGTACTGCTTTCTGGTTACAGCAGACCCAAGATCTTCTCCAAAGTGTTATATTGCTTAAACTAAAGTCATTGAGAACTCTAATAACAGGATAGACATTGTAGAGACTCGAATATAAGGCAACACTTTTCTTTCTTTTGTTTTCTTTTTAAAGAAATGTTTAATGAAAAACATCTGAGAATATATGTCTGTGTGGTTGTGATGCAGAGGGAGAAATCATGGGTTTCAGCTTCAGAAGGAGCTGGGTTCAAATTCTCACTCTCTGCCTATTAAACACGCAGTTATTTAACTTCACAGAGCCCCAGTTTCTTCATCTGCTAAAATGTCCTGCCCGTTGTGGGACTATTGTGAGGACTAGAAATAGGGCAGGTGACAGTTATGATGTCATTAGTAGCTGCCTGACCTGCCCAGGAGAGGAGGTGCTTAGCCGGATCACCTGCCACTGAACCTGGTGCCCCAGGAATCAGCCTCTATGGGTTTTCTCCCTATTCTATCTGTCCCTCAATCTTCACTGTGCCCCAGTTTTCTTGGGCCCTAGATTTTGACAGGCAGAGCTCACTAGAGGTCAGGTTGCCCTAGACAGGGTTAGAAGTGGATGAGAGCACTTGCTCCCTGTGCCTCTCACGTTAGCGTATTATTTGCATTCAGGTAATAGTATGTACACTGTAAGCCACAAAGAGCTGCAAGGCTTAGGATGAGGTAGCAGTGACTCCAGAGCTGCTTCTCTTGTGGGCCTCAGTTTCTCTAAGGAAACAAACTGAGGTTGCTGTCTCTTTCCTTTTCAATTTTATGCGTTAGTTCTAAAGTTCTTACAAGGAAGAATGAAGCTTTAGAGATTTAGCCTCCCCACTCCCATGTATGTCTTTTTGCCTATGCTTAAATATAATCCTATCACACTTTTTGGTTGAATATTCCTTATATGACCTTTTGTTTTCCCTAAAGAGGTAATTACTTTGTTTGCTTGTCATTCTGTGCACCCCTCGCAGTTCAGCCCTAAGTCTCCTGCAGAGCTTTAAGTGCTCTGTAGCTATGTAGTGGGGTATGCTAGGTTATCTCTCAGCATTTTGGAGGCTTTCCTCCTAGGGCCTCTGAGCCTTGGTCTTGTTGGGACTGATTGGTGTGTTCAGGCCTGCTCACAGTCATTATCCTGAGATGGCTACCTTCTGTCATCTCCTCTCTTCTGTCTTGGAGCCCCTGGTTCTGAGATCCAATAGCCTCCTTTTTTAGTTTACTCCCTCATTTTGATGGAACACACCTCCAAGTAGCTTTCTGAGAAAGAGTGCATGAGAGATTAATGTCTGGCAAACTTGCATTTCAGAAAAAGGCTGTACTCTGTCCTTAGTCTTTGTTAATAGTTTGTCTAAGTACTGAATTCTTGGTTGCAAATCATTTTCCCCTCAGAATCTGGAAGGCAGTGTTTCATTTTCTTTTAGCTTCTAGCGTCACTGTGGAAAATTCCACCATCTTTGGGAATCCTCATTCTTTGTATATGACCTGTTGTGTTTCTGGACAATGTGCCTTAGGTATGGGTCTTTTTCCATTTATTTTTCTGGGCAGTCTTTTAATGGAACAATTTTTCTCCATTAATTCTGGAATATTTTTCATATTGTTTTGAAATTTGCCTTACGTCTGTTTTCTGTGAGATCTCTTTCTGCAATTCAGTACTTAGATGTTGGAACTTCTGGTTTTGAGTCTCTGATTTTCTTATCTTTTCTTGTCTGTTCCTCACTTCATTGTCTTTTTTTTTAGTCTGTAGTAGATTTCCACAACTTCCTCTTCGTACTCTTTAGCCAGATTTTAACAAATCTCACTACCTCTTTATTCCTTTTGTAAGAGCACTCTGCTAGGATTTCCTGGGTGCAGTGTCTTCTATCATCTCACCACGGGTGTTAATTATACAGTAAACAGCGGTTTCCTGCCTTGGCCCTGTTTCCTCTGCTTTCCTTTCTTCTGTTTGTTTTGGCCTCTGTTTTCAGTGTGGGGTTTTCCTCAGAGGGCTGATGATACTGTGTGTTTGTAAGAGCTGGGCATCTGAAAGCTTTGGTAAGTGTGTGTGCATGTGCATGTGTGTGATGGGGGCGGGAGTGTAGTAACAGGGACTTGGCCGCATCTTCAGGGAACCTCGCATATTAATATCTGTGGGCTTTCCCTCCCAAACCTGGTTTTCTGTTCAGTTCCCCAATTTCTAAGCCTGGCTCCCAGATTTGAGAGCCGAGTGGTGAAGAGGGCCGGGATCCTTGGGTCTGTATTTGTGTTTTGACTTTATGATCCTCCGGGGCCTCACTGTCCATCCCCCTTGGGCCTGATATTCCCCCATAGGGGTCTTTGGAGTCTCTGTGGGCCCCGGAGAGCACACCTTCCTTTCTCCAGGGTTGGGTGGGCAGGTGGGTGTTGGGGGAGGGGACCTGGGTCCTGACTACTCTGCATATGGGTTCCAAATCAGACTAGAGCTCTGGGGTCTAGACCCCAAGCCCCCTGGCGCTGGTCCTAGCTCAGCTGGCATCTGTGGTGTTCCCCCCCCCCCCACCTACCCCCCGCCCTTTCCTAGGGCTAGAGTTTCGGTTTTCTCCATTCGGCTGAGCTGGTCCTCTCATCTGTCTCTTTTCAGCTTCCAAACATCGTTCTGGGAGGGTCGCGCATTTTCATTCCTTTATTGTTGATTTAGTGAGATGTCAGCAACAGCAGAGACAAACTTGGGCATTCAAAATCAGAGCTGAGATGTGGGCCCCTGATCTATGTAAGTGCCCTTTAGGTCCTGCTGTCTGATCCAATTAACACCCCCCTGGTATTTGTTGGGAGCACCCTGATGGTTTGGGGGAAGAGGATGCTCTTGGAAGGTGCCTTGGAGAAGGTGGCTCTGGGCCAATGGATAAAGGGTGAGTTGAATTGGAGTTGACCTAGAAGGGCAGGGAAGAGCTCCTAAGGGCACAGGACAGCATGAGCAAATGTCAGGAGGCCAGGGGCGTTGGGTAGTGAGAGATGAGGTGGGGGCATTGACAGGGTACAGGGCCTCCAGGTCTGGCTGCCCCCAACACCTGCGACCACCAACTTGGGCTTCTTTGTGAGGACCCCAGGGACCTTTTGTGAATGTCTTTGGGTGTGTATGTTCTGCCAGACTGTGAGTTCTAGGGAGGTTCCCACAAAGTCCCCTGGCCACAGGCTGCTTTAACTTTGGGGGGAAAAACACAGAAAACTTCCGGCTGTCCTTTTCCACCTAAAGTCATATGCGTTCTTTGGCAGCAGTGGAAATAAGCAGTTGAAGATGATTAGGACTGAATGTTCCTGTTTTTAAAACATTTCCCAGGAAAAACAAATGTTTAAAAGTTAAACATTTTGGCTATTAGGATAGAACAGAAGAAAAATCACATTTGCCTTTTAAATATGGGCATCAATGCTGCATCTAAGTCCAGAAGCCTCTCTCACAGGACCCACAGGCGCTGGACCATGATGGAGGACGTGATGTCCCAGCATGTGTCTGTCCCACAGGGGGTGTTGGGGCAGCCCTGGGCTCCCATGAGCCACTGTATGGCCCCGGGGAGGGACCTGCCCCCTTTAGGGTCTCTGTTCTTAGCTCACTTTTCTGTATCATGTGGTAGATAATAGCATTAATAGCCCCATGATGCAGTGGAAATGGTCACTGTCCAGTTTGTATTAATCTTGCCTTTGATTTTCTGCATTCTGAGGGTTTGACATGTTGGGAGGCCTTGCTGACTCTGAGGAGACTGCCCCTCCCAGGGTTAATCCGTTCCTAGACAGCAAACAATAGCCTTTCATATGCCAACCAGCCACTCCACAGCCCACACCCTAGCCAACCCCCATGGGTGTTCACTCTGGGCCACCATCCACTTGCCCTGATCACCCCGGCCAGCACCAGACAGTTAGGGACAGCCCCTCTGCCCCAGAGCCTGCCAGAATTATTCCAACCTGCCAGTCCCCAGCCTGCTTGCCCTGCCTTACCTGTCCCTTTCTTTTGGACACAACAAAGGCTCTTGCCCAAGTTTTCTCTTCCCCATTCACCTCCTGAGCGACCCTTGCACTTCCCTATGTGGGCCTGCGTGGCGTGGTGTGCCATGGCTCTTGTTTTGGGGAATTATGAGTATAAACCACCATCACAACAGTCATTTTCTGCGTCTGTGTGTCTTACCAAACCTGCTTCTGACACATTTCCGTGTAAGCACAACATGGGGCTTCATGCCTGCCCTAGCTTGATCATTGCAAGGACCTTGCGGATGTTCTTGTTTTACGCAAGGGGACACTGAGGCTCAGGGAAGTGAGGGTTCTCACTTGGCCACAAAGCCAGGAGGGGGTAGAGAGTCGAGGTTCCCCAGCCTGCACCCCTGCCCACTCTGCTGTGCCGCTTCATCCCCGTGCCTGGGGAGGGCGTCCCTTGCTTGCCAAGGGTCTGGAAGCACGAAAGGCATGTTGCTGATCACAGTGCTTGGTACGGGGAGATGTGGGGCAGGGCTGCAGGAGTTATCTCCATGGGCACAGCCTGTGTGTCCTGTTCCTGTAACTCAGCCCTGGCAGCTGCCCGGCACCTGACCCCAGCGCCCCCCTGCCTGTTCTACACACAGAACCCTCTTTCACTGCCTCTCAGCCCACGCCCTCCGTGTGCACGTGGCCGTGGGAGTTCTTCGCTGGGGTTTACAAGCCTGAGCCGCACCGAGACCCCACAGTGGCTCGAGCGAGCTGGCTGGCAGGCTGGCTCCACTGTGCTGTTATTCTAGACCGTGCACCACGCCAGGAAGTCTGCTAGTGTGAATCTCCCAGACACCGGCAAGTGTTTAAACACAGAACTGTCAAAGACGTACTAAAAATGCAATCAGAGATCGTTATGCCGTCTCTTTATTCCATCCCCCTCTGCTGTGTTCTGTGAGACGGGAATGGGCGGAAGAAGCCATAAGTGGGCATTTTCCTGATTGTCACTGCGTTTAGAGAGCACTAAAACTCCGCCGGGCTCAATACGCCGCTCCGGGAATGGCGTAGATGGGGGAGAAGCTTGCACATATCTTGTTGAATTTAACAGATTATGCAGTTTGGAGGCAGCACTTTCTGTTAAATGGGATGGGTAAGTGTTAGCGATAAAGAATTGTAACCTTTCAGAGGGAGATTAATCTTGGAAGCACAAGTAGCAGAGATTTCCATCTGAATGCCTCTTTGTGCCCCGCACAGCATCCATGCTTTCTGCCTTCTGGGGTCCACGTCGGGGGGGTGCAGCCTGTCTGGATCTGCAGTCCTGCGAAGCTGAACTTACAGCAGAGGGCCTGCTCTGGCGCTTGGTGGATTCCTGCTTAGTCCCTCTTCCCCTCCATGACCCCAAGGCTGGGAGTGCTAGTGACTCCTGTGATCTGGATGGGAAGGAGAGTGTTCAGGAGGAACAGGCGTGAACGTTATCCTGGGGAATTCAGATGGCTGTCATTACCCACCGGTGAGGCAGGGCTGGTTTCCAGCCAGGAACATGGTGCTTGTGTCACAGGGAGGTCAGTGTCCTGGCCCACACAGCAAGACCCAGTGGCAGGATGTCTTCAATTCCTTCCAGTCTTCCAAACCATCCTGCCAGAGGCTGGTCATTGTTCAGGTATCTGGGAGGCAGGAGGCTGGGGTTCCAGTCCCAGTCTGCCCCAGTCTCACTGCGTGACCCTGGGCAAGTCCTTCTCCCTCTCTGAGCTTCCCCTTTCCAATGAGTGGCATGGACTAGAGGCTCTGCAGGCCTCTTGACTGTGTCTTGTCCAGCCTCGCCAGGGTCTGGCACATGGCTCATGCCCCAGTCAGGCCTTGTGGAGAGCTGACCAGGGCTGGGGGCTTTGCAGAGGGCACCTGGGTTGATGGGCCTTTGGGGTAGGTAGGCTAAGTAGATTCCTAGCTTCTGTTGGGTTGATGAGGGAAGTGGGGTGAGAAAAGGCACTTGGACCCTCTGTCCCCTTGCTGAGCTTTGCCAAGGCCAGCACAGCCCCCAGCACCTGCTGCTGCCCACTGAGCCCAGCTTGGGTTCTCCTTAGACAGGCCATCTCTCTTCTGCCTTCCCTGTGTTGTGCCCACCCTTGGGCCATGATGGGGGGGGTTGTGTTCTGGTCCCCAGGGTGGATCTTGCTGGATTTCAGAGGATTCCCGCTCTCCAGGACTCAGGCTCTCCTGCGCCTTGTCAGGGCACCCATCCCCACTGGCCACCAAGACGGCCCCCTGTGCTCAGCCCTCTCATTTGCCGCTTTCCTCTGTGGGCAGGAGTTGGGTGGAAGAGTTTGTTTGTCCCGTCCTCCCACCCCCACTAAGCCCCTGTGAATCAGTGAGTTGGTTGAGGCCCCCAGACATGTCTCTCATTCACCTCCCAGGTTGGGGGTAGAGAAGCGGCTGAGAGAGAAAGACTGCGAGGCTGGGTCAGTGAGAACTGCACGTGATGTGGGCACTGGAAGGGGATGCAGCCTTGGGCTGTGACAGCAGAAGTAGCAGTCCCAGAACAGAGGAGGGGACTTCTCCTCCCCACTCTGCGACGGCCAGGCCACTCCAGAGCTTTACTTCTGATTCTTCCACTCCTCTATCCCCCTGCTAGAGAGCAGGTACCATGGGAGAAGATTCAGAGATGGACACTGAGGACTGTGGGTGAGGGAGGTGGGCCTGAAATACATGCCGTGCGCAGGCGGCTGGAGGAACAGGAGGGCCACAGAGGTCAGTCAGTATAAAGGAGACGGCTAGAGCTATCTGAGGACAGATGGAGTGATAAATGCACCTGTCCATCCGTCCATCCATGTGTATATCCATGTATCTGTCCATCTGTAAGCCAAACTCTGCCCGCCCATCCGGCCATCCATCCGTCCATCCGGCCATCCATCCGTCCATCCAGCCATTTATCTGGCCATCCGGCCATCCTTCCATTCATTTGTGCATCCATCTGTCTGCTGAGAGGGATGGGGGCTGCTGGTTCAGAGTGCACCTCGGGATACTGCCATGGGGTCTATCAAATGTTCCTTGTCCTCTGTAATGTAATAATTGTCCATCATTTTAAAAGTGATTTGTGCAGCCTCAGGCGATGTCTCTGAGCCTCAGTGTTCCCAGCTGTGGAACAAACTGCCCGGTGCAGGTGAACGTAGAGATGGACACGCTCATAGCTAGACCTTCTGTGCAGAAGGGTGCTGTGCTCCCGCATGGACCACACCCTGCCTCCAAGCCAGGGGTGCCCACCTTGTGGGAGAGACCGGATACTGAGGCTGTCACCCCAGCAGGTGGTGGCTCCTGGACACCCCCTTTCCTGGGAGGAAGAAGCCTTAGCCTTCCTCCTCTGCTGGGGTGGGAGGAAGAGGGGAGGGCTGACAGCTTCCTGCACACCCCCAAGTCAGGAACTGCAGAAATAAATGAAGCTGTACAGTTGGAGTAATTTGCTAATTTGCTTAAGTAACACCCCCAGTCAGAGACATGACATAAATACATTAGTGCAGGCTCTGGCCCCCCAGCTTGGGCGGCACTCAGAGCAGGATGGATGGGTGATGTGAAGTGGAAACGTGGATGAATCAGAGCCTGACAGCAGTTGGGTGGCCACCTACCCCCACCCCGTGGGGACTCCTGCCGCTCTCCACTGCAGCATGCTCGGCGAGGGGCTCTCTGAGGGGTCCATGGTTTCTCTGTGGCCTTGGAGGAGTCTGAGTTGCTGACCCTCTCACCGCAACCGGGGCACTGCCGTTGCCGAGGGTTTCTCTGCACCAGGTTGCACTGTAGTGCTGTTGGTGGCTTCACTGGCCAGACTCCTGCTGGGGCCTGCTGGGGACACACCCGCTGCCATGTTCCTCCAGCTCTCCTGTCAGGGGGACAAGAACACTGCTCAGTGCCTGATGGGTGGGCCGGGGGAGGCGCGGGGGTGGTGGTGTACGAGCTGCATCTCTGTGGCCTGATTGGTCCCCCAGCTGAGGCCTAGGTCTGCTCCCTGCATGTCTCCAGGGGCTGTGGCAAGGCCAGAAACCCAAAACCCCTACTAGGAGTGGGCAGCACTTAAAACGAATGAAGTGGACTGGACGTCAGACAGTAGGGACAGGTGGGGCCTTGGGCAAACCTGATGTTTCTATCCCATCTAATGGGACACAGATACTGGGCACTCCTGACTGGGCCAGGATTGCCAGATGTTAAGTTTTATTTATTTATTTTTGGAAAATAGAAATAATGAAGGGTTATTAGGAATCTCTCAAATTTTTAATGCTGGCAACAAATTCAAATCTATCTTGGGTGAGTCTGGCCTATACATTTCTAGTATGCAAACTGCAGGGAAGCTGACTTTTTTTTTTTTTTTTTTAACATAAAACGTTTTATACATTTTCATTCTTCATCTTTTGTAATCTCAGAACTGTCTTTCAAGGTAGGTGCTGGGTGTTTTCATTTTTCAGGTGAGGAAACTGAGGCACACTCACCTGCTCTGCAAGATACAGCTAGTTAGCAGTAAAACTGGGCCTGGGCCTTGGGCTGCAGGAGGCTATCTCCCTAAGGCCTCCTGGAGCTGATAAATTCCACAGAGGAGAGAATACCATTCCCTCAAATGTGTAGAGAAGCCTGGGGTGAGTGGTGGGTCAGTGATGAGTAGACTGGTCTTTTGCCTGTTTTGCAGGAAACCTCTCTTGTCTCTGGGCTCCTCTGCCTACCTCTCTGGCTCGCTGGAGGAGGCCAGTTTGGGAATTGACCATTGCTGTGGTCATAGAGCATGTGACTGGACACCCCAGGCAGGTCTCTCCTGGGAAGAGGTGTGGAGGAGTTTATGACTGGGTTCTGGGTTTCATGTAACAGTGGTGGTTGTTATAGTTACAGCACATGTTTTTATTGTATCCCATGGCCATAAACCTCACCCTGCCCTTCCCTGGAGCTTAACTGATGGGCTGGGGGCCCGAGCTTTCTCCTAGAATTCCCACTGGGAACAGAGCCTGGGTGTCTTCTGAATCTGCTTCCATATTGTGCACATCAGTTTCCAATGAGACAAATAATCCTTGGTATTTGAAGCAAAGGCATTTCTGGAATCTGTTTCATGTCATGATCAAGGACGGGAAAGGCTCTGCTGTTCCTAGATGGTTAGGTTACCCCGGGAGACAGACTGAGGTGCCCTGGGAGGATGAGCAGTGAGGGGAGTCCCATGGAAAGGGCTTGTTCACCCACCTGATTAGAGGGGAAACTGAGGCTCAGAGAGATTAAGTGATGTGCCCAGGTGAGAGCTGATGGCACTGGGGTTTGTACCCAGGTCAGCTGACTCTGAGGTCAGGGATTTTGCCTTGTGTGTGACTTGGTGGAGGTTGCGGTGACCCAGGAACAGAGTGTGGAGTTTGTCAGCTGCAGTGATGTCTTTGTGCAACACTGTGGAAAGTCATCGTCTTCCTGTCTGGGAACCATCTCCCCAAGGCCCCTGTGCTGGGCTGGTTACTTCACCTGCCCCTTGCTGATCCCAGCAGGGCATTCTACACCCTGGAGGGGCTGGTAAAAAGGCTTGGGCCCTGAGTACACATTGGACATTTCACTTTTTACCAAATCAGGGCTGGCAAGTACCATCACAACTCTCTCTAGGCCATGGGACCCCAGCAGCGGAGGCTGGTGGAAGATGGAGATTCATGGGGCTGAGCCTGGTCTCAGGCTGGCTCTAGGATGGGTCAAGGGCAGGGGCAGGGATGGGTGGCATTTACTGAGGCCCATGACTATGGCA
Source organism: Loris lydekkerianus (assembly GCA_963574355.1). NCBI lineage: Eukaryota > Metazoa > Chordata > Mammalia > Primates > Lorisidae > Loris > Loris lydekkerianus. The sequence goes on along the minus strand of CAUYPK010140953.1, from coordinate 71,611 downwards.
GCCTTGAGCTTGCCCTGGGCCAGCCTGCTGGGTAGGGCCCTGCAGGCAGCTGTCCACAAACCAGCCCTGGCCACCAGGTCTCCTGGCAGGCAGTGCGCACCTGCTTAGGGCATCTGCAGAGAAGACCCCAGAGAGAGTGAAGACTGCCCTGGACTTTGCACACAGCAAAGCTGGAGCGATACTGTTGTCAGTGAATGGCACGCATAGCCAGTTACGTTTTGATTTCATTTAGAGTTTGTTTTCACTTTAAATTCCACGCTGTGAGGGCGGGAACTGTAATTTTCCCTAAGTGTAAGGTCTCCAAAGGTTTAAAGTGGGCTCTGCAAAGAATATGGTATTCCTTTTGGATGTAGAGGCTAAGAGCCTCAGACACCCAGATGAGGGGGCTGGGACCATTAGGCTAGTGACAGCTAGGATTAGGGGTTCAGAGAAGGTTGTCCCCCAGTAGAAAACTGGCCCAGACAGAAGAAGTGTAGGCAGAGGCGTGCTGAGGGTAAGGCGCACATCCTGCAGCTTAGCAGCCTGGGGGGAGCCTGTCCAGCCCCCCTGACGAGTCTCAGGGGCCAACAGCCAGCAGAGGCTTGGGCAGGTGGGGCCGCTGCTGTCTCTGATCTAAGGACACTGGTTGGGGGTGCCAGCAGCACGGGCACCCCTACTCACTCAGTGATTCAGGTAGGTCCTGCCCGCCCACCTCCCTCCGCCTTGCTGATGGGCCATCAGCCTTGCGCTGTGTGTCTCTCTGTCTGCCCCCGCAGGCAGCCTGCCCTACGAGTATAAGATCGTGATCGCTGGCAACCACGAGCTGACCTTTGACCAGGAGTTCATGGCTGACCTCATCAAGCAGGACTTTTACTACTTCCCGTCTGTGTCAAAGCTGAAGCCAGAGAACTATGAGAATGTGCAGTCGCTGCTGACCAACTGCATCTACCTGCAGGACTCCGAGGTCACCGTGCGGGGCTTCCGGGTCTACGGCTCCCCCTGGTGAGTGGCCGGGGCCAGTCTGAGCCCGGGGCTGGGGCAGAGGGCAGAGGCTGGAGAAGCAGCAGGGTGAGGACAAGGCTCCGGACCCAAGAGACTCCTTCTGTCTTCTGAACAGGGACATGAGCCCTTTCTCAGTTATAATGTTACAAATGGGTCTTTCTCCTCTGTTTTAGCAGAGCTTTCAGATGAACAGAAGTTTTAAATTTTGGTGTGGTCTAGCACTCTGGGAGGCCGAGTTGGGTGGATCACTTGAGCTCAGAAGTTGAAGACCAGCATGAGCAGGAGTGAGACCCTGTGCTAAAAGTAGCCAGGCACTGTGGTGGGCGTCTGTGGTCCCGGCTTCTTGGGAGGCTGAGGCAAGAGGATTGCTTGAGTCCAAAAGTTTGAGGTTTCAGGGAGCTAGATGCGATGGCACTCTACCAAGGGCGACAGAGTGAGACTCTGTCTCAAAAAAAAAAATTGTTTTTTACTTGTCTAATCAAATGTCTTCGTGATTTTCTTCATGGTAACTGCTTTTGGTACCCTGTTGAGGAAATCTTTCCTTGTCCAAAGTCATGAAGATTTGTTTCTATATTGTCATCCAGAACTTTTGTCATTTTGCCTTTTATGTTTGGGTGTTGGATCCACTGGAAATGATTGTGTTGATGGTGTGAGGTAGGGATCACAGTTTGGGTTTTCCCTCATGGACGCTGTGTGCAGGAAGCCTTCCTCTGGTCCGCTACGAATTGCCACCCTTATCCTGCCCTTGACGTCTGAACGTGGCTCTCACTCCTGCTTCACTGATCCGTTCACAGCAGGACCACCCTGTCTTCATTATTCCAGCAACTGATTTCTTTCGTATCTCTTTTTCCTGCTAGGATATTTGAGGTTCCATGAGGGAAGGGACTTTAATCTCTGTCTTGTGTAGACCCAACTCCAGTGCCTAGGACAGTGACTAGCTCATCCTAACATATATGTGTTGAAGGAATGAAAATGAATGTTGCAAATGGACAGAGGGATGGGTGGCAGGCCAGGGGGACCCAGTGGAGGGTAGGCCTGGCCTGCTTTTTCCGTGCCTATCTTCAGGAGGCCTCCTCTCATGCCTGCCACCAACTCTCTGCCTCCGAGTTCCTTCCTCCTCCTCCTTGCTGCCATCCCTAAAGGAAGATCTGACTGAGCATTCTCCTGCCACACTGCCACTGCTATGCCGTCCCTGTCGCCCTCATGTTGAAGCCCCCCATCCTCTGCCCTGCCTTCCCCAATAGGGGCTCCTTCCTGAAGCCCCGAGGCCGGTTGGCAGAGAAGGGCTAAGAGTCTCAGCGGGGCAGAGAGGCTCCTGCGGGCTGCATGTCTGTGCTGCTCCCATCCAGGACGCTGTGACTTTGTGTCCGCTCAGGTGCAGCCTCGGCATTGGGCCTTCCGGGAACAGCTTAGAGGAAGTGGGTGGGAACCAACTGCAGAAGAAGAGGCAGAACTCGGCTGTTAACAAAATCCTAAGTGTTTAAAAAAAAATTCCGTATACATACTGTTTTCATTTATGGGTTTTGGATGCATTTTTTGTTCTCGTTTAACTGAAAACGGCCTTGATTTAAAAAAAAAAAAAAAAAAGGAGTGAGCGAGAGAGTGAGATTGGCACGCGGCGAGTCCATCTGGTCTAATTACTTCTGGTATTTTGAAAGGAGGAATCGAAACCTGCTGAGACATTAAACTTTGAGAAGTGGCTGCCGGGTGGGCATTGCTGGGCGTCTGGGCACTGATCCTGATTCTCAGCTTGGAGGTCTGGCTGCCGCCCCCTGGGCAGGTCGGGACCTCAGGGCCCCAAGCAGGTGTGTGAGATGCCAGCCCCTCTGCAGGAGCCAGCAGCCTTGGGTCAGGCCCCAGGTAGCAGGGGCTGTGCAAAGTCACCCTGGCGTGACGTCCTGGCGTGTGGCTCCTGGTCTTTAACTGTGGTGAGAACTGTGGTTTTCTGTGAAACAGCAATAAGGATAAGTACCCTCTTGGTGTTTTTCCTCAGGATTCAGAGAGGGCTTGTGTACCCTGCTGGGCACCTGGAGGCCTCATGTGCCAGATGTTTAGGGCCACCCAGGTCAGGGACAGGGAGTAACGGTGGTCTACGTTGCAGCACCCAGCTGTGGGCCAGAGCTGCCCAGGGAGGCGCGGGTCAGGCTGCTGGTCTCTGCCCCTTCCTTCCCTGCCCCAGGAGGCTTGCTGGGTGGGAGGGGCCAGAACTGAGACACCTGGGAGCTTTAAATCTGTGCCCCGAGAAGCTTGGGGCCTACACTGATGTGATCCTAGTGATAGTAACTGTCCAGTGCTGTCCTGAGGTCTCTGCCTTGCTGCTCAGGCCTGAGAACAGCCACTGAGGCGCAGACTCTAGGGTCTCACTCTGTCACCCCAGCCAGAGTGCAGTGGCATCATAGTTCACAGCAACCTCAAATTCGTGGGCTCAATGCCCTTGCTCTTGCTTCAGCCTTCTGAGCAGCTGGACCTACAGGAGCCTGCCACAACCCCTGGCTAATTTTTTTATTTTTTATTTTTAGTAGAGATGGGGTCTCGCTCTTGCTCAGGCTGGTCTCAAACCATTTTATAGCTGAGGCTGTGAGATCCAAGAAAGGAAGTGACTTCAGGAAGGTCCCACAAGAATCAGGAGGCCAAACTGGGCCCAGGGTGGAGGGATGGAGGCTCTGCCCAGATGGCACCCCAAACTGATAAAATTTTTCTTCTTAAATTTTATAAATATATTTTTTAAAGAAAATAGACATAGGATATTGTTATGAATCTTTAGCCTCATTCTGGTATCTTAGAGTGAGGCTGAGGTCCCGGAGTGGAACGCAGGTGGCTGGGTTCCTGGCCGGCCCTGAGGCAGCCCCTGCTGTCCCAGCTATCACTGGCCATGGTGGCCATAGACACATGCTATTGTGTGACAACGTACAGGCTGGCTCTGCCCATCTTGGCCCCTACTTTTAGGACATCTTGCACCCGGGCTTCAAGGCCGCTTGGCAACACCACCCTTTCCAGGAAGCCCCTGCAGTGCCCCAGGCCCTCGGGCACATCTCTTGGCTCTGTGCAAGGGATGGGCCAGCCTGGGACTCCTAGCTGAGCATCTGACAAGGAATCCTTTGCTCTTTGTCTTAACAAACATTTTTAGTCTTTAAAAAATTTAATGTTTAGACCCCATCTGGTAACTCTTCCTGAGATGTTTGGGACGTTGTGATTTTGCACATTCATGTTCAGCATGGTTCTCTCTCGGGGAGCCCTGTGCAGCCCGGTTGGGGGCATAGCCTGGTTTTCGGGGAACCTCTCAGAGAGGACTGTGTCAGCCTCCATGTGTGGGTACACCCAGCAAGGCCACTTTACCTGGATTTCTTGGCTTAGGGCTTCCTGGATCACACAGCTCCTGGCCAGAGGCCTGTGTCTGTGGGGTGTGGTGGGGGTGGGGGTGTTCTGGGCCTCTGATGCAGAGTCCTGTCTCCCAGCAAGTTGGTGGGTACCCTTTTCCAGTTTACTCTTTTCCTGGGGCCCTCTGTGTGGGTCACCAGTCCTTCTCCCTCTGCAACCATCTGAGACCTCCTCTCTCGCAGCCTCACAACCACGAAGGCCTGTGGCCCCCCACCCCGTTCTAGAGGCCAGCAGGCCTACGCATCTAGAGCAGTGTTGGGGACGTGTTGTCTTGTGTTTCAGGGTGGCTTCAGCATGACGTTTGACCTTCCCTAGAGCGTTCAGGCAGTGGGGAAGTCTTCCCCATTCCATCCATGCCTGAGACCCTGTACTCCACACACTGGCCCTGAGCTGCCACCATTTACTCTGCCAGTGACAGCGCAAGGCAGGGTTCTTTCATTCCCATTTTATAGACAGGCCACGTGAGGCTCGAGGAGGTCTAGTGTCTGGCCAAGATCTGCCCTAGGAAGATGCGGCACTGGGTCCCAGACCAGGTACCCAGGCCTGGTCACTCTCAGGCACCAGCCTCCCCCTGCCTGGCCCTCTGGCAGCCCCTTTTGGGCTGCAGAACCCAGAGTAGGGCTGGACTTTGGGCTCCCAGATTTCTGTCCCCTTCTATGATGTATTCTTGAGCCCTGTGACAGTTTTCCTCATTCCCTGTCTTGAGTCCAGAGAGAGGAACTGCCTGCTGGGGGTAGCTGTCACTCCTGTTGTCCAAGGCATACTGTGAACCCCGCTCCAAGCCTCCCCAGGACAAGGGGGCCATCCTAAGATGGCCACAGCAGGAGCCAGTCTGCACATGGAGCAGGTTGGGCTGCCCCAGGGGACCCAGCAGTGTCCACCATTCGTGGTCCCAGGGGAGCTCATTCCTGTTCCCCTCTCCACTGGGTTCTTAGAATCTCCAATCCAACACAGAAGCTGTTGACAAATTTTGAATCAGAGAAAGAAATTGCTCAGCATGGATGGCCCCCTACTGTGCTGCCTCCACACACACACTCACATGCACACCCATGCACATGTGGACATGTACACACTCGCACATGCACATTCATGCACGCAGATGCACACTCACACATTCACACGCATACACATGAACAAGTGGACATGGACACTTACATTCACACACTCACATGCACACTCATGCACACATACACATGCATATGTTCACACACATTCATACATACATACTACACACATCCGAGCATGCACACTCATGGACACGTTCACACTGTCACGTGATACGCTCACACACATTCCCACGCACTTGCGTGCATTCTCCTTTGCCCACTTCCTGTCTTTATCTTCCTTTCACGTGTCCAGATAAAATTCATTTCACATCGCTCTTTTTCTTTCTAGAGGGCCCCTCAACACACATGTGCACGCCATTCTCCGTGAGATTAATGTTTGAGACGAATCATCTGCCTTCTTCCTGCTGCAGAGTCCCAGTGAAACAAAAGATGAATGATTCTGCACATCAGAAGGGTGGGGGAAATTAATTAGGAATGACAAAGGACCCCATTCTTTGGTTCCACTTATCTTGCTGCTGACTTGCTGCACGTGGCTGTGTGCCCTGGCAAGGTGCGTGATTGACAGGCTTCTGGGACACGTTGCCAGCTCCACATAGCCCTGTCCCTCCGCGCCAGTCATCAGGCCCCAACAGGGTAGGTGGGTGGAGCTGGACTCCAGCTGCCTGGCACCTGCAGCGTCCACCCTCGGCCTGCCAACCTGGGAAATGCAGAGAGCAGAGTGATAATGTGTAGTTCCCCACCCCCACCTGCCAGAGGAAGCTTGGCCGGTGGGATGCTCCAGGGGCTGGGGACTGCCTGTGGGGTGAGGAGTCAGCACACCACAGTCCAGCCTTGGTAGGGGCACAAACTTGCTTGGGAACTGGGCACATCTCATCTCTGACCTCGCTGAGCCTCAGTTTCCCCTGCTGCAGAATGGGAAGTCAGCCTCACTGGGATCCTGGAGTGTCTGGGGCCAGTGACAGGTTTCTTCCTCATCAGAGATGCTCTTCATATTGGCCACACAGGTGTGGGGAACGTGTGGCCTTAAGGAAACTTGTAGCCTTCCTGGTCTTACATGTGGCCTTTTGACTGAATCTAACTTTTACACAATAAATCCTTTCATTAAAAGGGGACAACAAAGAAAGAGGAAATTTTCTTGCCTCCTTTGGTGCTTAGAAAAGAACAATCTGAAAATTAGAAGGCCACAGGTCCCCACCCCTGCACAGCCCAAGAGAAGCTGACTTCTTTGGGGAGGAAGGGGCAGAGCTGGGAAGAACTGAGGGTTTGGGGGTCAGGATGGAGAGTGTCTGGCCTGGGTTAGGGGCCGCAGACCTGGGCAGTCTCCTCTGGGAGCTCAGGGGTGGCTGCGCCAGCTACATGGCTAGGACATGCCTCTCCCCTTGTGTTGAGTGGAGACCCCAAAGCCACCCCTAGAGGGCCGCCAAGAGGAGGCGAGACAACGCCTGGCCCTGGCAGGTCTGCTGTAAGAGGCTTTCTTCTCCCTAGGCAGACAGCATTCCCAGCACTCAGCCCCACCCTGGGCCCCCACTGTGGGCTACCTGGGGAGGCAGAGAGGGTCCCCCATGGTAGGCGAGCCTTCTTGGAGTCAGGATGCAGCATCCTGGCCAGACTTTGCCTCTGAGGCCTCATCCATGCGGTGGGTACATGCTGCCCCCACTAGGGGTCCATGGGAGAGTGAGGAAGAATGGGCGCCTCAGTGGGTAGGGGAGTTCTCTTGTTGATGTAGGTCTTGGAGCCTCTTGGCTGTCAGGGTCTCTGGGGAGGGGCTACTACCAGGCAGTGCAGAAAGCAGAGTGGTAATGTGTAGTTCCCCACCCCCCACCCGCCAGGCAGAGCACCTGCTCATTCTTCTCACCTCTCATTCATCCTTCATTCACTCATTCATCCTACCTTGAACAAGCCCTCCCTGAAGCCTGCCCAGGCCCGGCCCTCTGTCTGCTGGACGTGAGGGATTCAGGGACAGATCTGACCCAGGGTTGCCAAGAAACCAGCACAGGGCAGTTGGGGTGGAGATGGAGGTGATGGGGAAATTCCTGGAATAGGTGGTCTCCTCTGAGCGAGATCTTCACACATATGGGTCATGGGTGACAAGGAGAGGTCAGAAAGGGCATTTTGGATACTGGACCAGCACGAGCAAAAACCTAGAGGTGGGGAAAGGCCAGAGTGTGTTTGGGAAACAGTGGATTATTATGCAGGTGGATAACTCAGAGGGAATTTGGGACATTCTGCAAGGTAGGCAGGGTGCTAAGGGCCCTGTGTGCCAGGCTATGAGGAGGCAGCGGGGAGCCATGGAAAGCTCTGGAGTAGAGGAGTCAGGTACAGGGGACATGTGCATGGTGGGGCCTGGAGCCAGAGGCACAGGCCTCATCCTCTTTGCCAGGCAGGCCTGGGCTGAGGCAGGTGGGGGGCATGGCTGGGACTGGGCTGGAATCTGGGACCTGAGGAAGCTGCTCAGAGGAGTAGTCAGGAAGTCACCACCAGGAGGGCAGCCTGTGGCCTGACCCTGAGAGTCCCCTTTGCATCAGTCATCAGCTTGGGTGTATGTAGGATGAGGCTCCTGGAGCCCTGGTCCACACTCCTCTTGCTTCCTGTGTGTCCTCAGACCCGCCCCTGCCCCACCCTGCCTCCACTTACCAGCAGCCTTGTCCCGAGGATTGACTGTAGTGACAGTGGCTGGTTAAGGGGGTTTGCTGAGGGTCAGGTGTGACTCATGCTTGTGTTTTCATCATTCTAGGAAGGAAGCAAAGAGCGCGGGCCCTGGCTATGTCCCTTGGGCAACTCTCCCCACCTCAGTTTCTGCATCTGTAGAATGGGGGCAGCGATGGCAGCTGCCCCTGTGGGAGTGGGTGTGAGGATTGAGTTGTCTGTTCCTGGAGAGGCCTTCGGACCTGTGTCTGTGTCATCAGCCCCTTAATGTCTCATTGAGGGAGGACACCTGCCCTGCTGGCGGCCATGCCACCCTGGCTTGGGTGCATCACTGGCACAATCCCACCCAGGGATGACCCAAGCACCTCCTCTGTCCCCAAGCCCCAGTGCCTCAGGAAATCAGGTGTAGCCGAGGGTGGCTGTTCCCTAGGCTAATAAAATGACCCTGGGGTGCACCTGTCTGCCCAGGGGCCATGCACTTTACCTGTATGGCAGAAAACCCAAGCAGGGCAGGATATGCCTCTGCCATTTTCTACAGACAAGTATCTTCCTTCTTCCCCACGTGCAGTTAAAGAACTGGGAATTCACGCGGGGGTGGGGGAGCGTTTAATGATTGGCCACGAGGAGGTCATTTATATTGGCTAAGCGGGCTTAATTAGACTAGATTCGAAGGTTACTAGAAGCGCACAAAAAAGCTGTTAAGGGGTTAACCTCTGAGAGATTACATTGTATTCAGCGCTCTGTTAAAGTTTGAATTAATTTTTCCCATGGGTTTGTTCACATTCTAATTTTCAACTAAATGAGACATCTGTTTCAGAAAAGGAAAATTTGCTCTGGTTGTCATGGCAACTATCATTCTGTAAGAAAATTATTCCAATGGTTACTTTAGAACAGAAAGACAGAAATTCAGGACATAAAGCTGCCTCCCGTTGCTTAGTTGGAATTCTGATTCCTCCACCCTCCGCCCTACTCCAGGGCTGTGAGGTGGGGCAGGCCGGGGGCTCCCAGCCCTCAGCGTGGCAATGCTGGGTCCCTGAGCAAGGCTGCATTGGAAACCCATGCCGTGACCCTTGGGGCACCCCAGCATTACATCTCAGGGATTTGGGGTCTCAGACCACAGTGGTAGTGAGGGTGGAGAGGAGTGGGCTGGATTCAGTCTGCTTGGGCCCTCAAAGCTGGGCAGCTCCATGTGGCATGGGACTCGGGTCACAGTGACTGAGCTTGTTTCACTACCAGACAGAGGACACGTGTCAGAGGACCCAGGGCACCTGTCACCTTGGGGGAGGACCACTCCTTTGTCTCCTCTGCCCATGGCAGACCCTGATGGCAGCTTCGTGGGAGTTCTGGGCAGCGGGCTTATGGGCTGTCTAGGCCTCATGAGCTGCTCAAAGGCCTCTGGTCCTCTGGGTGAGGTCACCCTAGAGGGTCTGCCTAGGCTCCCGCCTCTGCCACCTTTGAGAAAGGCCCCCTAGCCTGAGGAAAGCTCTCTCCAGCCATCAGACTGTCCTGGGAAATGTCTCTTCTGGATGTTTCTGTGAACAATTTGACTTCCTGCTCCCCCTAAATTCTGATACAAATTAGAACATCACCTCTTCCCATTGATGGGGCATCTGGGTATATAGGATGTCACAGTGGTGGTGCAGTTAAACCTATTAAACCTCCTCCGTGCCCCTTGCTCCTTCCCTCCCCCAGGCAGTGGGGTACTGAAGAGAGCAAGAGCCTTTACTGCCCTGTGGGGCGAGGTCTGGGGACATAGGTATCATTATTCCATTTTTACACAGGAGGAAACTGAGACTGGGAGAGGCGAGGTGCCCAGCCCAGGGGCAGAACCAGGACATCTGAAACCAATGTCAGCACCCTTCCCTCCAATTAGAGGCGAGGAAGGCAGATTTCCACTTCTGGGACCTAACACTCTGGCGTCAGCTACCCCCACGCTCCTACATCTTGCAGGGAAGGCTGGCTCTCCTGTGCATTTTGGATGTTCTCATGGGTCCACAGATTGGGGGAGGCAGAAGGGGGTTAGATGGAGAGGGAGGCAGCAGGGACAGTAGGAACAGTCCCAGACCAGCTGGCCTGTTGAGACCTGGTTCTTCACCCAGCTCTGCCTTAGATGCTAGGAAGTGGAGCGACCTTTCTGGGTATTGCAGAAAAATGACCACACACACACATGGGATCTTACATCCAACTCCAGGGGAATCCTGGGATCAGACCTGGGTTAGAATTGTCCACTTGTCCACTTCATGTCATAAAGCTGCCTCCCGTGGATTGCAGCTTCCCATGATTTGAGGTCATGCATTTCCAAGAAGCAAGCAGGAAACTGACACCCCTAGAGGAAGGCTCCTTGGTGCTGGGTGAGGGGAGGAGCAGGCTAGATGCTCTCTCCACCAAGGGCTGGCTTTTGGGTATCTACAGGGCCCCTGGCATGTTTCTGAGTGTCTCTTTCAAAAAACCACTTCTGCTGTGGCTTATGAGAACTAACAGACGTGTTTTCTCCATACTGATGAGGCCTCGTCCCACCTTGTAAATATTTTATTAGATTTTTGAAAAATGGAGCCTATGTTTGGAAGTCTGCACTAGGAATAAGTTGCTTTTTTTTCTGTTGGTGATGGGGCTGGGGGCTCCAGGGAGGACCACGAGTGGCTTCTGGGCTGCTGTGGCCTTCCCTGCAGACTCTCGTGCTGCTCACCCTGCCTGGCTCAGCCAGGGGGTTGCTGAGTGTGCCCTGGAATAAGGGCTTTGGAATCTCCAGCTCAGTGGGTGAGCAGCCTCTGGGAGCTGCTAGTGAGGAGCTGGGACTGTTCCTGACCAGTAGCCGCAGGTGGAACATACTTTCCCTTATGAGTCAGTACACAGCAATGTGGGTGTATGTTTAAGTAGAAATATATTTAACTGAAGCATCCCTTTCCTCTTTTCCTACCCTGACATACTCTGGTGCTTCTATTCTGTAAATAGCAAATGCTATTGCAGCCAGTCAAAATGTAATTTGAATCAGATCCTGCCCTAGGCCAAAGGTTTTTTCATCCAGACTCTATGGGTGGGTCTCAGGAGGGGTAGAATGATGATAGTTGTGTTAGTGGTGATGGTGATGTTGGCGATAGTGGTGTTGGTGGTGATGGTGGTGATGTTGGTGGTGGTGGCGATGGTGATGCTGGTAGAGGAGGTGTTGATGGTGGGGGTGAGGGTAGAGATGGGGGAGGTGATGAGGATGAAGATGGCAGCAGTAGTACTAGAGTACCTATTGTGAATCACTGTTTTAAGTACTTTGAATGGATTAGCTGATTTAATCTTTTCAATAGCCCTATTTTGGCAGATAGTATTAGTATCCCCACTTTACAGGTGGGCAAATTGAGGCATATAGGGAAGTTAATTTCTTTGCTCAAGAGCATACAGGTAGTAAGAACTCGACAATTCTAACCCAGGTCTGATCCCAAGATTCCCTTGGAGTTGGATGTAAGATCACGTGTGTGGGTGTGGTCATTTTTTAAGCAGAGAGAACCCTCAGCTTGCTGCAGATGCAGAGGGCAGATCTTTGTGGATGCTTCACCCCCATGCCACCCATCCTGCAGGCATTTATAGCCCAGTGCTGGGTCTCCTAACTTGGTGGGCATTTGCTATAGGTGGGAATCCCTCAGGAAAACTTCAAAAGGGGTGTAAGCAGCCCCTGTGCCACCCCTCACACTCTGTGTCTCTTCTCACAGGCCCACTCCCACCTGTGCGAGAGGTTCTTCCAGAGCCTGATTGTGGCTGGGTGTGGGGAGCCCCCTTATCTTCCCTCTGCCAGGAATCAGATGGACCTATACCCCTCTTCCTCAAGGCCAAGACCTTAGGCTGATAGGGGCTTAAGGAGATGGTGGCTGGGTGTGTTCTGCTATGTTTAATAAGTTCTCCTCGGGTTACTGGGGGCTCTCATCTGAATAAGGGGGACCAGTGTTCACTTTGAAATTTTGGTGCAATCCCAAGGCAACAGCTCAAGTCCTGCTCAACATGCTAACAGTTTATTCATTAGTTTGATCCCTTCTCACTCACTACCATGCATTAAACATTAATTTGCCCCTCTCCTGGGCTGGTGTCTGAAACAGTGAAAGGACCTTTGACCCCAAGTGACCAGTGTGGTCACCCATCCTCCTCTATCACAGCATGTTCAGGAGAGAGCACTGCAGGCTCAAAAGTGGGGGGAGCGGGCAGGGAGAACATCAGATCTGGGTTTGAAAATGACTTCTCTACTGATTGACTGATCCCTGGGCACCTTCCTTCTCCGCGGAGTCTCAGTCTTCTAGTCCAGAACCTGCCAAGTGGGTTTTAAGTCAGAGTTTTCAAATGGTGTTTCTTGGGGGTTCCAAGGAGATGTGTTGGGTGGCTGCCCACAGGTATAGCCATTGGGTTAACAGGCAGGGGTGTCAGCCACTCCACAAATGACACGCATGTGTCAGGGGAGGGATTTACGTGGCAGCTTTGGGCACATGAGAGGCTGTAGGGCAACCCCCTGCCACCACCACCAACTCACGCAGTGTGCTGGCAGGAGAGTGGTAGTGAGGCGTCTGTCATGGACCAGCACACCAGAGCCCAAATCCTGCACCATCTCAGATCTCTGAGCATCCAGTTCCTCATCTGTAAAATGGGAATGATAACCAGTCCTTAATTCATGGTGTTCCTGTACTGATCCATCTGTGTGGTACTCATTTGGGGCCTAGAGAAAAAGAGTGTGCAGAAAATGCTGGTGGCTATTTTTTTCCTAATCCTCTGGTCCTCAGTTTCCTCATCCATGGGACAGACAGAAGTAGACCTATCTGGCCAACTTTGCTGCAGGGGTGAAGGTCCCTGGTGTAGCAAGTGGGGAGGTGATAGTAATTGTCCTAGTGTATAGGATTGTGTAACTAATTATCATCAACTATGGGAGGTATAATAGCAGAAATCATTCTGGCGCAGTTCTGGAAGCCAGAAGTCTGAAAAAGCTTCTGAGAAGGCTGAATTCAAGTGGTTTAATATTGGCCCCTACAACAGAGAAGACTTGTTCCTGTTTAGAGGCTCTGAGGGAAAATGTGTTGTATTCCTCTGTCCCACCTTCTGGCAGGTGTTGGCAGTCCTTGCCATGCCTTGGCGTAGAAGCATCACTGCAGGCTTGATCTTATCTTAACTTGATTCCATCTTCAGAGGGTCTTATTCACAGGTAATTTTTGGGGGACAGTTTGACACACAACAGTGGTAGTGGCATTGAAGGTGGCTATCTTAGTCTGTTTGGGCTATTACAATAAAATATCATAGACTGGACAGCTTATTAACAACAAAAATTTGTTTCTCACAGTCTGGAGGCTTGGAATTCTAAGATGAAGGTATTGGCAGATTGGGTGTCTGGTGAAGACCCTCTTCATTGTCCGTTGACGGCAACTTCTTTTGGTGGAAGGGGCAAGGGATCTGTCTCGTGACTTTTCTCATAAGGGCACTAATCCCATTCACGAGGGCTCCACCCTCATGACCTAATCACCTCCCAAAGGTCCTAACTCCTAATACTAAAACTTTGGGGATTAGTTTTTGAGCGATGAATTTTGGAGGGACACATATATTCAGACTATAGCACAGTGGTGGTTGTGATGATGGTGACTTTGTGAATGTTGAAGTCAGGTGGAATAATGACTTTATAATGACTTTAACCTGAGGGATGATTCTGATTCTTTTTTTTTTTTTTTTTTTGGAAGTAAATTTTCTTTTTATTAAATAATAAACACACAGAGCATGTATACATTAATGCATTTATGGGGTACAATGTGCTGATTTCATATAGAATTAGGAATGCTTGCATCGCACTGGATTATATATACCTCATTGATTCTGATTCTTTAGTCTGGATGCTTTTTTTTTTTTAATTTTTTTTATTTGAGACAGAGTCTTACTTTATCACCCTTGGTAGAGTGCTGTGGTGTCACAGCTCACAGCAACCTCCAACGCCTCCCAAGTAGCTGGGACTACAGGCACCTGCCACAATGCTTAGCTATTTTTTGTTGCAGTTTGGCTGGGGCCAGGTTCAAACCCACCACCCTCGGTATATGGAGCCACAGGCACCACCCAGTCTGGATGCCCTTGTTGCAAATGACTGAAAAGCCCAATTCAAGTGGTTTAAAATTGGCACGTACAACAGAGATGTGCCAGGTATGGTGGATGTCTGGTTTGGTTTGATCCTGCTGTCTCCCGTTGGGTCAGTTTAATAGCTACTGCTAGCTCCCAAGGTGGGAGGCTCCTGGTTTATACACAGAGATGACAATATCCTCTTTTCTGATCATTAAAAGTGTCCAATTTCCTTTACATCGGATAATAAAAAGGAGTCTGAGTTTCCCTCCATTGGAAGAGTCTAGGTCACATGTTCATCAGCAAACCAGTGAGGAGTCTAGGTCTGGGTGGGGTGACAGGCTGGGGTTATGTTAAAGGCCTGGGTGCACCAGCCCTGCCCTTACATCTGGGGGTGGGCCAGTCCCACCTGCACTCCCTGGCTGGGCGCTTCAGGGGGAAGCTGGGAATGAGCCTCAGCCACCTGGAATCTCCTTTCTCCATTAGGGCTCCACACAGCCCACCTGAGGCAGGTGCCTGGGGGGTGAGAGTGGGGGTGGGCGGTGGAGAATGTTCTTCTCTGTCAATCTCCTTAGAAGGCTTGGAGCAAGAAACATCTTTGGAAGAAGCTGGTATATATTTTAGCCTTTTTAAAATGTAAATACTATTTATTAATGGTTGAAAAATAGAAGTTACAGGTAAGTAAGAGGAAACAGAGAAGAGAATTGCCCGGTGACCCACCACCTGCCAGCTGGTCTGCAGAGCTCCTGCTCCACGGATTCGGGTTTCTAGACAGTGGGCAGGTTCCACCTCTCCATGGTCACCCCAAACTCTTTCTGGGTCCCCTCACCCCTGCTCTTCTCCCACAGGCAGCCCTGGTTTTACGGCTGGGGCTTTAACCTCCCACGAGGCCAAGCCCTGCTGGAGAAGTGGAACCTCATTCCCGAAGGCGTGGACATCCTGATAACCCACGGGCCGCCCCTGGGTAAGGCTCGCATGCCAGGGGTGCTTGGCTGTAAGGTGGGGCCAACATCTGCCAGGACAAAGCTCCAGACACTGGGGGCCACTCACCTAGCCAGTGCCCTTGGTGCCCCCTATACCCCAAAGTCCAGGAAAAGAAGGTTTGTTAGCCCCACTGGCCAATGGAGGGAGCCCAAGGCCCAGGCAGCACAGTGAGATTGTGGCCAGGTTAGTGTCGCCCCACAAAGCCTCCTGACCACTGGGACAAGTTCCCGTCAACATTTGGCGCCCTCGGTGGCTTAGAGTGGGCTCAGTGGCCGAGACTCTTTCCTCGCCCTTGCTAACACCTCTCCCTCCCTTTTGGTCTTGCTTCCTTGGTTCCCTGGTTTCCTCCCTTTGTCCTTCCCTGCCCAACCCCCCCTTGCTCCCCTCCCTCCACCTTTCCCGCCACACACAGTCTTTTTGCTCCCTGTTCTCTGGATGGCCCAGCCTGGCCACTCCTCATATGGAGCCCAGGTCCGGTCTCGAGGCACAGCCTGTCTGCCAGGCCTCCCAGCTGGCGCTGCCCCTGCATCATGTCCAGACTGTGTGCCAGGAAGTCCCGGAGCTGGACGCCCTTCCTGCCAACACACACTGGGGATTGGGAAGGGGCCCAGCCCAGCACCTCTAACTGTGGAATGAACCTGAGGCACAGAGAGGTTTAGTGACTTGCCCCAGGTCACATAGCCAGAAGGCAGCAGAACCTGGGGTTTAAACTGGAGTTTGTGCCAAGCCTGCACCCCCCACCCCCTCCCTCTTCTCTGCTTCCCCAACCCACTTCTTTCCGTCTGACCGTCTGTTACCTTTAAGTCTGTAGTGCAGCTTTCTGGGCTTCCCTGTCCCTTCTTGGCAGTTGCAGAAGCCTATCCCAGCCTATCCCAGAGAGGGGCTGGGAGGAGCCCTGACTGTCCGCCTGGGGTAGTCAGTTACTCTGCGTGTGATGTCCCCTGAGGATTTGCAGCTACCCAAAGGCTCCTTGAGGCTGGGATGGGGGTGCAGGGCAGACACGTTCATGGCCACCTGAGCAGTCTTGTGTGGATGGACACAGGAGTTCCTGCTCATGATTTTGTGGTGTTTGTTTGGAAAGTTTCGCACATGGAAATCTCACTCCTGGGCTGGGCTGGGTGTTGGGAAGACCTGATCATTTGCTACCCGCCACTGGGGTGCCCTCGGGCCTTGGTTTGCTTATCTCTGTAATGGGTGGATGTTGCTCTCGGGGGCTACTTGGGAATAAATGGTCTGGGGGCACCAGCACTCACCAAGCACGCCACCAGAATGTCTGGCCAGGCTCCTTCCTGCAGGGAGGGTCCCAGCGCAGCCCTGCAGAGGTGGAGGGGAGGCCCAGGGCCCAGGTAGGATGTGGCAGTCAGGTTTCTTCCCTGAGGGTGGAGGCAGGGCAGGGAGACCCTGCTGGGGAGTGGGGGTTGTGCCAGGAGCCTGTGTCTCTCTGAGGCCGCAGATGCTGCCACCTGGGCTGTGAGGGCTTTTTTGGGCTTCCTGGGCCCCATCATTGCCCCTCTGCGTCTCTCCTGCGCAGGCTTCTTGGACTGGGTCCCTAAGAAGATGCAGCGGGTGGGCTGTGTGGAGCTGCTCAACACGGTTCAGCGGCGCGTCCAGCCGCGGCTGCACGTCTTCGGCCACATCCATGAAGGTCAGTGGGGGTGGGCTGAGGGGCGGAGGGCTCCTGACTGACCCTGTGGGGGGCCACCTCCTCCCCGGTCTCTGGCTCTCGGCCCTTGCCGACATGCTTGGCAATAGGAAGATAACTGCCAAGTCTTGTTGAGACTCAGGGGGTACATTTTGTGTCCTTGGAGCCCTGCACCTCTGCTGAGCCTCTAGTCTGGGACTTCTTCCAGAGAGAGGATGGGACATGTGGACCAGGTTGTGGAAGGTCCATTAGATTTGGTGGGCACACTATGAATTTTTTGAGGCTGATGGCCCTAGCTTGTTGCTGTATCTCCAGGGCCTGCATACAGTAGGTGTTATAAAATGTGGAGAGACTGCCTGCCTGCCTGCCTGAGAGGTTCTGGGGTGCAGAAAATTCCCCCTCAACATACGTGTTCTGGCTTCTGTCCTGGGGAGCTGGATGCGTTGGTGGTGAGGGAGATGTCCACTTCTTGAGGGCAGTGGCAGGGTGGCTGTGAGGTACGGAGCGATGTCAGGGCCAGTTCTGACTGCCTACTCTGCTGCACCCTGGCCTGGTGCTACACAGGGGCATTTCTAGTCAGACCTCAGGCACCCTTACCAGAGCTTGGTTTTTTTTTTTTTTTTACCAGTGTGGCACACAACCCTCTTTTTGCTCCTTTTTGAACATTTATCTCACCTACCCAAGTTCTCCCTGTCACATCTCTACCAGGAGGCATGTTGGCTGTGATGGGGCATGGAGACCAACATCCTCCCCAGGCCGTCTCCTACTGTCCTGAACCTCTGTCTGTGGTCAGGCCAGGGCCCCTGAGCTAACGCCTGTTCTTGGTCCCCATCATATCATTTTCCAGCTCAGAAGCACACAAGCCTCGAACAATTCCCCAAGGGCCTCTGCAGCTCAGCATCAAGGGGCAGGAGTGATCAGGCCTCGCCTGCCCCTGAGGAGCCACAGGCTTATGGAGCAGATGAGAGATCAGTCCCGGCACAATCAGGGTAGTGATGGGAGACGTGGGCAGCTCGTGTGATGGGGGCTGACGATAACGGCTGCCATTTTCTGTGGCTCCATCAGAGCCAAGGTTGCTTGTGACTCAAACCATACCTCAGCACAATTATATAGGTAATACCCCCCCACACACAGGGAAGGGGAAATGTCCCTTTTAATTTGGAAGTGATCTGAGCTGAAGGATGAGGTGGTGGGAAGAGGGTACGGTGGAGAAGAATGCACACGGCGAGGATGACAAGATGGTGATGAGGACAAAGGTGTGAGTGATGGTGATGACAGTGACAGTGAGGGTGGTGAAGACAGTGATGTCAGTGATGAGAGTGATGGTTACATACTGATGGTGATGGTGATATAATAATGAGGGTGATGGTGACAGTGGTATGGGTGGTGGTGACTATGATCATGACTGTCGTCATCACATCACTGTTGCCATGGGGTGGTGATAATGGTGATGACGGTGATGATGGTGTGGGGACCAAGGCTCTTGGCCTCCAGAGTTTCCCTAAAAAATTGCTGACATGAGGCAGATTGATTATTAGGAGAAAAAGCGTAAGATTTTATTTTACCTGTTTACATGGAGGCTTCAGGATGAAAACACAAAGATACAGGAGAAATTGTCCACTTTTATGCTTAGGTTCACTGAAATCTGGATAGTGGTGTAGAAATATGTTTGGACGAAAAATGTATGATCTAATGCTAAAATACTGAGGGAGGAAACCCATCCAGGCTCGTCTGTCTGGGTTCTCTGTGCAGCTTTCCCTCCTCCTGGGTGGGGGACAAGACCCTCTCTGGAATGGGCGTCTGATGGCCTATAGTCAAACAAGGGGGGTCAGATAATTTCACCAGTTTTGACATAAAATAATTGTAGGTTTTATGGCTATCTTTCAGGAAAAAGGGCTCTGATCTCACTGGCCTGACTTGGGATTCTGCTTTCTATGGCTAGCCTCAGGGAGGATTGGGACTGAGAGACGGGGGACAGGAGAAGGTCAGAGAAAAACTGCTGCTTTTAAGGCTGTTTGCAAGGTCTTCATTTTGAGTTAACTGCTTGCTGAGCCTCACCAATGGTGATGATGGTGATAATGGTGATGGTGGTGATGTGACGGTGGTGATAGGTGACGATGGTGGTGGTGATGAATGTGGTAATGGTGGTGGGTGATGGTGGTGGTGGTGATAGTGATTATGGTGATGATGTGGTGGTGGTAGTGATGTTAATGGTGGTGATGGTAATGGTGGATTGGTGATGATGGTGGTGGTGGTGGAGATGGTGATGGTGGTGATGGTGGTGATGCTGATGATGGTGATGGTAATGATGATGGTGGTGGTGGTGGTGATGATGGTGATGATGGTGATGATGATGGTGGTGGAGGTGGTGATGGTGATGATGATGGTAGTGATGATGATCATGATGGTGATGATGATCATGATGGTGGTAATGGTGAGGTGATGATGGTGATGGTGGTGGTGGTGGTAATGGTGGTGGTGGTGATGGTGAGGTGATGATGGTGATGGTGGTGGAGGTGGTGATGGTGGAGGTGGTGATGGTGGTGGTGATGGTGGTGGTGATGGTGGTGATGGTGAGGTGGTGGTGGTGGTGGTGGTAGTGGTGGTGGTGATGGTAGAGGTGGTGATGGTGATGGTGGAGGTGATGGTGATGGTGGAGGTGGTGATGGTGATGGTGGTGATGGTGGTGGTGGTGGTGATGGTAAGAAGGATGATGGTGACGATGATGTTGATGATATTCACTGTGTGCTCATGTGCCAGGCACCAAGCATTGTACATGGAGGATTATCTCATTTCATCCTCTCAATGGGCTTAGAAACAGCATCTGTTATTATCAACTCCATTTTACAGATGACAGGATGGACCTTGAGAGTTTTAGTAGCTTGTCCACGTACGGTCAGCCCTATGCCTCTGCCCACTCTCCTGCCAGACCTTTACTGCTCTGGGTCCTGGCCTGACAGGCATGTGCTTGCTTTCTAGGGTATGGTGTCATGGCAGATGGGACCACCACCTATGTGAATGCATCTGTGTGCACTGTGAACTACCAGCCTGTGAATCCGCCCATAGTCATCGACCTTCCCACACCCCGGAACTCCTGACTGCTCCCTGCTGCCGCAGCCCTGCCCGCCCGTGTCAGCTACATATGCCTGGCTGAGAGCACAGACCCCCCCCAGCCACCCTCCCTTCCATGCTCAGTGACCCAGACAATCCGTCTGGCTGCAGGGACTAGCCCAGAAGACTCGTTGAGGCATTGGAATGACCCTTCAGCTTTCCATCACCTGGAATCGGGACCCTGTGTGTCCCCATCAGGGGTTCTGTGCTCATAACTTTTTCTGCGTGTACATCTGTGTGTACCTCGTTAAAGGACCTGATATTTCATGACCCTGTCTTGCTTGGGACATGACTGAATCTTCATCCTCCTCAGCTGGACTCCCTCCTGGTTTGTGAGGCTGCTGCTCTTGAATGGTTCTGGGAAGTTCTCACAACATAAATTCTTCCTCTGCCCAAGGGTCTGTGTGGCTGCAGGCCCCAGGGTGGGGTCAGGGGGAGGTTTTGCAGCCTGGGTACAGACAGCCCTTCATGTCCCCCCAGGCCAGAGAGGAGACAGGACTGCTGGAGGTGGAGGCCCTCTGGGGGGTGTTTAGGGACATCTCAGGAATTCATACCTGGCTGGGCCTACAGCAGTTTTCCCGACATTGTTCTGTTTCTTCCTGTGGGCATTTTCACTGACTTGGACGTGGCCTGAGCAGCCCGGGCATTCACTCTCAGCCAGCATTTGGGGGAATGGATCTACAGAATGAGCCTTTGGAGTACCCGGGACCAGCAAGAGGCTTCCAGTTACAGTGGGACAACCCTGAGTCCCTGGGGACTGTGCTGTTCTATAGAACTCAGCAGCCTGATGTTTGCAGGCCGAGGCTATAGCAGTCCTGTCACATGCACACCCCTCTTAATTTAATGAAGTGGCTTCCGTGTTTCTCATCACTGCCCTGCACTGGGGTTGTGTTTCTCGGTGCGATTTCCTTGCACCATGAGGACTGTCTGCCCACAGCTGAGGGGGCCTGAAGGGCTCAAAACCCTCATTTTCCCAGTACCAGCCAGCCTGTTGGCAGGAGGGCGGCACCATGACAGAGTGTACCCCGGGTTCCAGCAGCCCCACCGAGGACACCTAGGGCTGGTGGTGGGGCAGGGTTGGCTGAGTCTCTGAGGGCAGGAGCCAGGAGGGCCTGGACTGTGGAGGCCGAGAGGCAGGGTCTGGCAAGTGCAGGGTCAGATTCCGTCTTTATTTAACATTTTGATATTTTGTTCATCATGGGTACTTTTTGCATTCATTTTGATTTTTTTTTAAATTGAGTGAGTCTGTGGAAACATTTTGATTTTTAACAACATTACATTAAAATAGTATTTGTCCCAGTTACTGAATTTTTACACCCCCTTTAAATGGCGTGCCTGAGAACAGGGCTCACGCCCTCTGCTGGCCCCAGCCCTGGGAAGCAGCCCTCGATGAGCCTTTTTACAGACATAATCTTATTTCATTCTCAGATGGTCCTTCAAGGTAGGTACCACTGTGCACATTTTCGAGATGAAGCGAGATGACTTGCCTGGGGATGCACAGCACAAAAGGGGCAGAGGTGGGATTTGAACCTCTGTCTTTGGCTTCATAGCCCTCACTTTGTCATGCCCCTAAATTATGTCCCTACAAAGCAATGCATGGTCCAAGTCTCTCTTTTTTTTGAGGGTCCTGTTTAAAACTGGTCTGAGCTCTGAGGACTCCTGAAGGAGTGCAGTGTCCCAGCATCCTGGGCGGCTGAGGCTGCTGCCAGGCTCAGGAGTGCACCTGGCTCAGTGTGGCGGGAGCTGGCAGGGCGCTGTGTTGGGTTGGCAGTGGCTGGGCTCCACGCGGTGCAGGGCTTCAGGAATCCCCCTGTGCCCAGGTGGCTCCTGGTAGCCAGGGATGTTTGGGAGCCTCTGGGGGTGCCTCAGGCTTGTGATGGGTTTGGGGCAGAGAGAAAAAAAGGCCCTTTCTCTGCCACCTCTTCTCAGTTTCTCTGTGGACCAAGAACTATAAACTTAAAAAAAAATCTTTTTTCCTAAGGTATCTTCAGAATATGGTGTATTTTTATGTGGAAAAGAAAAGTTATGAAGGCAGCTGTTACTTTAAGAGAAAATGCATTAAAAGTCCGTGAGGTATGAACGATGACGATGACGGTGTGCTCCTCAATCATTTTGGCATAACTTGATTGTGGCTGTAATTTTTTTTGTCAAGCATGTCAGACAATAAAGTCTTTGTAAAAAGAACGAGAAGTCCGTGGGGCATCTCCTCCTTCTGTGTCTCGGGGTCATGTGGGGTGTGCTGGAAGAGCAGTGTCCACAGAATGCTGAGTCCTGGGCAGAGTTGGGAGGCTAAAGACCATCCATGTGGCCGCAGCTGGCATCCCTCTGCCGCCTAAAGCTTTCCTTGGTGTGGAGGGACCTCAGAGGTGGTGTCATGGGCAGGTCTAGGCCCTTTTGGGTTCACAGATGCTGACTACTTGATCTCCCGAGTGTCCCAAGATGGCCCCTAGCTCTGCACTCTTCCTGGAAGTGACATGTTCAACCCAGCCCTTGTCAAACAAAGGACTGAGGCACTGCCCAAGGAGAGCACCAATTCAGCCTGGTCACCTACCTGTGTGTCGACCATCCACCCAGTCACCCAGCTGTGTGTCCGCCATACACCCGGTCACTCAACTGTCTTACCTTTCCTTCCATGCTTTCCCCCCCACCCACCCACATACCCAGCCCACAAACATTCTAAGTGCCTCCCATGGGTCCGATGTGCACTGGAGATGGGCACTCATGGGGGTGACAGGTGGACGCAGGGCTGGAGGGAGAGTGGGGGATGACACAGACACTGGCCACAGTCACACAGGGAGAGTGTGGGGGCAGGAAGAGCAGGCCTGAGGCGTGACCGTGGGCTGGAGCTGGCCTTGGGATGCCCGGGGGTCATCCAGTGGCCCAGTGGCTAAGCGGGAGGGGCCTCTCTGTAGAGGAACATGGATCATGAGCAAAGCCAGGGGGTAGGGGGCTGGGAGAGGCTCTTGGGGGGGGGCAGGGTGGCAGGGGATGAGATTGCACACCAGCCAGTGATGCTGTCCCTCTGTGGGCACCGAGCAGAGCTCTCCACCTCTGCCCAGGGGTTACAGGATTCCTCAAGCTGGGGACCCCAGAGTGGGCCTCAGGAGCGTGGGAGCCGTGTGGAAGAGGAGGTGCCGATGAGAGCTAGGGTGAGAAAGCAGAGATACTGCTAGGGATGAGTGATGCCTGGTACTGTCCATTGGGGGAGCCTGTGCAGCCACGTTCAGGCCATTAATGCTGGCCTGGGCCATCATCCACTGCCTGAGGCAAGTCCTGTGGCTGTGAGACTGGGTAAGGTCACTTCTAGTGGCTTAGTTTTCTAAACAACCTTGTGCGTACCATGCCCACCAGACATCGGCACTTCCCTGTCCCTCTGCCTGATTCCCAGGCTGGCATCCTCCAGCCCTCAAAGGCTCTCCTTGTCCCAGAGAATCCTCTCTCCAGGGAACGTCTGTGGCCCATGTGCCAGGTCCCACAATGAAGATACACAAGTGTGGTCTTCCTGTTTCTATGGCTGAGGACACTGGGACACAGTGTGTATGACCTGTAGGAAGCTACAGGGAGGAAGTACTGGGGCACTGTGTGGCTCTGTTGATGCACCTGTCCAGGGCCTGAACTTGGCGCTGCCTGCAAATCTCCATCTGCAGCAGTGTCCCTCCTGGTGGCTGGGCTGCTGTGGGTGCTGGTTTGTTGGCCTCCCACAGAGAGACCCAAGAGTGCACGGCTGCTGCAAGCCTCTGTGGGAGGCTATCATGTAAGTGCCATGTTGGCAAAGTCCTCAGTCATCCAACTTGGTTAACGGCACATCTGCACAGCTATAATGAGTATAGACACCCCCATTTAGCCTGATTGCAGCAGTGGTTCTAACCTTCCTGATGCCGCAATGAAGGGGTCGCGACCCACAGGTTAAGAACCGCTAGACAAGGCACCCCTGACTCTCAGATCACAACTTGGAGATCAGGAGCCGTGGGCAGAGTAGAGCTAGGCACTGCAGAGGCGGGGGGGGGGGGGGACGACTGGAAGGAGGCCCAGGCCAGCTGGGGGGCCCTTTTGGCTCAGAGCTGCCATTAAAGCCACCATGAGCCTGTTCTGCTTAGTGTGGGGATCCAGTCTGAAGTGAGGAGGGACATGAGGGGACGTGGAACCAAAGGTGACCCAGCGAAACTTTGTCCTGGAAGCAGAGGAGCTGTGCCGGGTATGGGAGCCGGACGGGGGCGTCGCTCCCCACTGGGCCGGCAGTGCCAGCTCATGGGGAGAGCTCTGCTCAAATGGCTGTGTGGCCTACTTTGGGTCCTGTGCAGGGGTGGGGAAGGGCGTTTTGGTTGGTGAGGCTGGGGGGCCTCTGGCCACCCCCTGCCCTGGCAGCTGTGGCCACACTTCTGAGGCTGGGGCTCCTGCCTGCAGCTCCCAGCTCCTCGGAGAACCTACCGGAAGGCAGGAGACTCGCGTGGGTCTCCCTCTCAGCCGCACAGTAGGTGAAAGGAGAACGGCAGGTTTCAGGCTTCTCTGAGCTTGTCAAGCCTGTCATTTCCTGTCACAATGGTCACCAGAGGTGGTTCCAATCGGCTGCTTGCTCCAGGGCACCTCAGGAGGCTGCAGGAAGGCTGAGCCCTGAGGCGCTGACTGGGCCTGGCTCAGATGTAAGCTGCTCCACGGTGAGGCGAGGCTAGTTGGTCCCTGAGCGGGGGCAGGGGAGGTCAGTGCCCACGCTCTGGCACAGAGACGGGGAAATCGGGGTAGTGCAGCATGGTACAGATGTCCTGTGACCCAGAACACAGGAAGCAGGCGGTAAGGAAGGCTGCAGCCCTCAGAAAATGGTGTGCAGGGCAGGCAGGCACGGACCCGACCTCCAGAAATTCCAGGTTTGAGAGTATTTTTCATTAGTAGTTCTTTTAAAGTCTCAAGAGTTATTCTTGCAAAGACTATTTTATTTGCTCAAACTAAGGTATGAGGGTGCCTGAGGCCCAGAAGGGCAGCCTGCAGCACCTGGGGCAGCTGGGACAGACACAGGCCAGGCTCAGCTTCGGGTTTGTTTCCGGAGACATTTGGAATATTTGTTAAACCCCTCAATTATATGATTTGATTAGTGTTGTAAACAGCCCTGTGGCCCGTCCGTCGGGGGAGCCCACTGAAGCCTACTGGAGGAAGGCCCGGAGGAAGTCATTGTAGGAGATCTTGGAAGACAGTGTCTTGTCGTAGTGCTCCAGGATGTGGAAGAACTCCTCCTCTGAGAGGTTGATGCTGTACTGCCTCAGGACCTGGAGGGCAGGGAAAGGGCCATGGAGGCACGTCTTGCCTGGATGTAATGAGGCAGGTTGCCAGCAGGGGGCTGGGGGTTACATCCCGCTCTCCCCAGCCTGCACGTCCCACCTCCCATGTCACCCTCCCACTAGCCTTCTCTTCTCTGTCCCTCTATCTCTGTGCGTCTCTATTTCTGTCTGCCTTGGCAACCTCTGCCTGGGTGGGAAGCAGCCCTCTAGGGCAGCCTCGTTACCAGCTGAGTGTGGAACAAGAAGAGACAGGAGGTTGTTATTTTTGTGTCCTCAGAGGGTGGCTGAGGCTGGTCAACATGTTCAGATCAGCTGGGTGGACAGAACAGAGGGGTTTGGAGGGAAGACCTGGCCACCGGTCTCAACGTGGGTGAGGCCAAGGAGGGCAGGGCCAGCAGGCGCAGGACTCAGAGTGGCTGTGATGAGGCAGCCGTACCACTTGCAGCAGAGCTGCTGTGGCACCCAGTAGAGACGGCTCCTCCCTCCTCCCCCTCACAGAACCCTGGTGTTGTCACAGATGCTCTGTGTCCAGCCAACAGCATTGCTTAGCCTCTCTTGACACTGAGTATATTCTGGCCAGTGAAACCTAAGTGGGAAAGTTATGTGGAACTTCTAAAAGTTTCCTTTAAAACAGTGGTTCTCAACTTGTGGGTTGTGACCCACAGGAACTGTATTAAATGGCCGCGGCATTAGGAAGGTTGAGAACCATTGCTTTAAAAGCATGCCCTTTTTCTCTCTGCTGCCTGGGATGTGGATGTGATGCTGGGGCTCCAGCAGCCACCTTGGACCACAAGGTGACCCCTAGGAAGAAAGATGGAGTTGAGGGGAATGGAACAAAAATGTGGTCCCCAACAATTATTCAGCTAGCACGCAGCTCCAGACCGCCCATCTCTAGACTTCTTTTATGTGGGAGAGAAACACATGTCCCCTCTTTGCCTAAGCTGCTATTATTTTCCCCTGTTGAATGCAGAGGAAAACAAATCCTAACAGATAGACCCAAGTAAAAAATAAAAATTAGGTCCCAATTTCCTTTCTACCTTTTGTGTTATAACTGCTTTCTAAGAGGAGTCTAGTGAGTGGGGATAGAAGGCTGCGGCCACTGGGCCCAGCGGGAGACAAGTGGAAAAGGAAGCTGGGCTGCCCTGGAGGGGACAGTTCCTCTCGCTGATAGGACGCCATCTCCGTTTCTAGTGAAGGTGTCGGAGGAGAATAACACACTTCCTTTCCTTCTTTGCACAGAGAAAAAAGGAGAATCCTTGGCTGAGATTTATACTTGACCCCAAAGTAAAGAAGTGTGAACATGCATGTGAGCTGGAGAACCATGCAGGGCTTTTGTGAGGCTGTAGGATGGGGTGCTGGACATGTGCATTTACCACCCAGGGATGCATGTGTTTACACTGAGACAGATGACTAATGGTAGAGCCCAGTGTGTGACATAGGGGCTTCGCTGTCTCCTTGGGAGGCTTCATGGATCAGAGATGCTCCTCTGAGTCTGTGGTGAGGCCCTGGGGGGAGCACTCAGCTGTGGGGCAGGCCCAGGCCCAGGCCCAAGCCCAGCTGGGGCGAGCAGCAGCCATTATCTGGAGGAAGCTGGGCTCAGGTGTCGGCCTAGAGAGCTCGCCGTGTAGGTATAGAGCATCCCATGGCCTCTAGAAAACTCTAGGAGGAGGATCTGGGGTCTGCAGGTGAGGGGCAAGTAGGCTCGGCCCTTGATAACTTGGACCTACATAGGTGAGGCCTGGGACAGCCGGAGGACATCGAGCCTTCGGCAGAGGACTGGACAGGCACCCTTCTGAGCTTGTCTGGCCACTGGCGTTTGGCACCTGTGCCCTGCTCAGAGGCCCCAGATGTGCCGGGCCGTGCTCACCTTCCTGAAGTCAGCCACGTTCAGAAGCCCTGTTCCGGCCTCGTCGTAGGTCTTGAACGTGCGCCGCATCGGCCTCCAGCAGTGCATGATTTTGGGCTGAATACGCAACAACGCGGAGTAAAAGGAAGACGTCTCAACACCAGCTTCTTTCTAAAAAAACAAAAGAAGAATAAGAAGGGGTGAAAGGAAGCTTTATGAATGGGGAGGAAGGGTGGGCTCTAGGGGAGCGGAGAGCCAGCTGTGGGGCCGTGGGCTTCCTCTGTCCCTCCTCTGTCCCACTCTCCACTGGCCCTCTGTCTAGCAGGGGGCCTGCAAGCAGAACTACTTTTTGTTTATTTTTGAGACACAGTCTCGGTCTAGCAACCCAGATAGAGCACTGTGCCATCACAGCTCACAGCAACTTCAAACTCCTGGCCTCAAGCGATCCTCCTGCTTCAGCCTCCTGAGTAGCTGGAACTACGGGCACCCAGCACAACACCTGGCTAGTTTTTCTATTTTTAGCAGAAATGGGGTCTCCCTGTTGCTCAGGATGGTCTCAAACGCCTGAGCTTCAGCAATCCTCCCACCTCAGCCTCCCAGAGTATGAGGATTACAGACACAGCCTAGAACTCTTAACAATGATGCCGTCACTGCTTCTCTCACCATTACGAGTCTATGTGCAAGCTGTTTGAAATCACCCGCCCATTTCTATCTCCAGTCCCTTCCTCTGGCAACCTGGAAGGCCGGCAGGTCTCCTGTCCCCATCTCACAGATTGGGAAATAAGAAGCTCAGCCCAGAAAGGGACCTGGGCTCTGACCCCAACACACCTCAGGCCTCACCACCTCCCCGAGAATACGAGGAGAAGGCTGGGTGCATGCTCAATTTCTATAGTTGGAGGGATAGAAAAGATTTCAGTCTAGGTCTTCCGGTAGGTTATTATAATGAAGAGTGTTAAAAAAAATCACAAGGTTGTAATTATATCTAGTAATTAGACAGTTTGCTACACTGTGATTATTTCATTTAGGTGCTATTAGATTGAAAACGA
The DNA here is from genome assembly GCA_963574355.1 of Loris lydekkerianus. Classification (NCBI taxonomy): domain Eukaryota; kingdom Metazoa; phylum Chordata; class Mammalia; order Primates; family Lorisidae; genus Loris; species Loris lydekkerianus. Next base: position 43,580 of record CAUYPK010140953.1, on the reverse strand, counting down.
GATCTTTTAGCCTGATTTAGCCCTAACATGTTGGAATATCACAGAGGTGAACTGTAGGCGGTAATGTGTAACGCACTTTGGGAAAGTTTAATCTTAACATGGCACTACACAGAACAAATTAGCACAGAGCTGAGCTGCTTTCACTTTTTACATCATTTAGCACCTATGATGGAAACTCCCCAGGTGGCCCCGCTCGCTCTGTTAGCTGACAATCTGCCCCAGCAGCTGATCCGCACACCTGGGAGGGGGTGCCAGGCTCCCTCTCCCTCCCACACCCAGGTTTGCCCCGCAGGGCAGGGCAACAGTGGTGCCTGAGCTGGCTTCCCCAAAGGATGTCTTTTTGCTGCTAAAAGTTACAGAGAAAGCCCTCTAATGGGTGGAAAATGAAACCACCCTTTCAGCTTCTCTGCAAGGGGACATGTGACCTAGATGCCACCTTTATGTTGGGAGCTACTGGAGAGGGTGGGGGCTGTGACCAAGACCTCACAGGGGCCCTACTCCCTCCTGGGAAAGCATCAGTCAGAGCAGGGGTCCTAGGAGGAAAGGCAGGATGAACTAGTCTGAACCCTAGAGTGGCTCATACCGTGGGGACGGGGGCCTGCAGTCCCCTCAATTCACATAAACACCTTAGTCTGACACAGAGCAGCTTGTGGCCGGCCGCCCCTGCTGTCACACAGAGGACCGAGGGTGGGGCTGGGAGCAGGTGTGCCCTCTGCACTGGAGGGCCTGGCTGTGCGTTCTTCCCAGGAGAAGCCCACCAGCCACCCCTTAGAGGCCCTTAGAACCCAATGGACCTTCCTCTTATTTCCAGAAGGGAAAACCAAGGCCCAGAAGGGAGTGGGAGGCCAGAGCTCTCAGGGGGCTTATAGGCCATGTGGTCTTCATGCTCCTCTAGCTGTGTTTCTGGGCCCAATGAAGATCTAACGAGCACAGTCTTTTCTCTGTTCACAGAAGAATTGAGCTGGCAGAAATGTCTTAATTTTACCATTTTTTCCCCCATAAACTTGGCCTAAGTCTTCGATGCTCTTGGCTGCTTTTCGAAACTAGAACCTACGTGAAGATGGGCCCTACGTTTGCACAGAATGAGAAACCCAGCAGTGAGCTTTCTGCCTGGCCCTACTCACCTGCTCTGGACTAACCACTCTCTCCCCATTTCCTCCAACACCTGCCTGCTGCCCAGGCAGGGTAAAGTGGACAGTATAAGGCAGGTGGCCTTGCCTTTTGGTCCCTCCAGCTGAGTCAAAGGTGGCTGGTATCAGCTGTGTTTGTTTCCCATATCGGCAATGCCAATTGTACTTATTTAATTGAACAAGAACTTAATCCAGTATTTCAGATGATGGAATCAGAGCATCAGAATAACATCTTTTGGCTGCATGCTTTGGAAAGGCTGGAATGAGGTGGGTCAGTGAAAACACTTGAGATTGCACTGAGTGTGTGTTTCAATTATGAAATTGCAAATGAAAGGTAAATATGCAGAAGAATTGTGCCCTCTGGTTGCTCTTTTAAGTGTCCGTAAGTTCCTCTTTGAAGAAACAGAAAAAAAAAAAATGTGGAAAATGTCTACAGTGTCTTATGGAGTTTACACGAGAAACCTAACAGGAGACTCAACCTCCATCCCACATTCAGAGAAGAAGGTCTGGCCTGAGTCCAGCGGCTGACGACCGCACATCCCCACCCCTGCTCTGCCTTTTCAGGTGACTAACCAGTCACTAGACTGGTAGTCGCAGGGACGCTCTGGGAAGAGCCACAGTAACAAGGTGTCTACCCTCTGAATGAGCTGGGGAACGTAGGGTCCAGGCTACTGATTCCACGTGGGGTCTCCAGATCCTCTAGGGTTCCAGAAGGAGAGAAAGGAAATCTTTGAGTTCTTTCCAAAAAAGTAAATTTCTGAGCTGTTTTCTATGTCCCCAATGCCTGGTGGAGGCCTTAACTTTACTCAGAGCCCTGGCCTCCCAGGTGTGAGCCCCCTGACATAGGGTGTGGGACCCAGTCTGCACAGCTGGTGAGCAGAGCTTCATCTGTGTTTACAGTGCTCCCACCCCTTGCATCAGTGCCTGAGCTCCATCCCCGTCAGATCATCAGCGGCTTTAGATTCTCATAGGAGTGCGGACCCTACTGCAACCTGCACAGACAAGGGATCTAGGCTGTGGCTCCTTATGAGAATCTAACCCTGATGACCTGAGGTGGAGCTGAGGCAGTGATGCCAGAGCTGGGGAGCGGTGCAAACACAGATCATCATTAGCAGGGAGGTCTGACTGCACAGAGGCTATAACTAATCAGTTGCTCACACACTAATATCAAAACCCCCATCCATGGAAAAATTGTCTTCCATGAAACTGGTCCTAGTGCCAAAAAGGTTGGGGGCCACTGATCTAAGTGATGGAGGGGATGGGATGACAAAGTCCTGCTTGACAAGTATCATATGTGTACAGAAAAGTCCGAGCAAAGTCTTTGGGGACGTCTGACAGAGGAGTCCTGGCTGGGGCAGAGCTGGGCTGGGTGCTGGCCCATCGGCCTCTCTGGAGTCTGAGCCCCCTGAGTCCACCTTCCCGTGAGCCCCTTTAAGCCCCAACCCCTGTGTACCATTTTGTTTGCGTTCTGGATTTTCAGCCTCTGCAGCAGGGAGGTTTCCTTTGCTTTTAACATGAGGACGCAGCTCTGAATGAAGTCAGGGTATGCAAACTTCCCGTTGTTCCTCAGGTCATACTTCACCATGAGCTGGTGACACTCCTCCTTGCTGATGTCCAGGTTGAACTTCTCCACGAGAGCTAAAGACAGAAGCGGTAGCTCAAATGGTGGGCTGCGCCCCTCCCTTCATCCCTTCGCTCCACCCCTGCTGAGCCTCTTCGGCTGCTTTAGGCCCTGGTGCGGCCGGTCCTTGCTTCACAGAATGCACAGCTGGGGCTGGACGCATACAGAAACAGGACGCAGGGAGGGGACCTGAGTCCTGCTGCCCACCCCTCCTGGGTTTAGGTAGTCACTAGAGCTGAGGTCACAGCATATGGACAGAGACTGTAGGAGCAACAGGCAAAGAGCAGAGAGGGTGGCGAGGCAGCAGGGACAGAGAGGGGCATGTGGCAGCAGGGGAGGTCCCTGAGCCAGGTATGGGCCTGGCTGTGGGAAACATCAAACTTGGCCTCTACCATGTATTTTTTAACTGGGCTCTAGATACATGCTCTTGAGAGTCTGTTTAGTTATGGAAATTTATACGTTTTGAGTTTTCATTCCAAAGACAACAGTCGATGATGTATTCAGACTCTGAATGCAAGGACTACCCTTAAGAGACAGCCACCATGTGATCTTGGGGTTTGGGCCTGGCTCTCTGAATGGGGTTATGCTGAACCACAGTGGGCATCTTCCTGGCTGCCATGAGAATGGCACTTTTTTTTTTTTTTTTTTGATACAGAGTCTCTGTCACCCTGCGTAGAGTGCTGTGGTGATATAGCTCACAGCGAACTCAGACTTTGGGGCTCAAGCAGTCCTCTTGCCTCAGCCTCCCAAATAGCTGGGACCATAGGCACCTGTCACAATGCCCAGCTATTTTTAGAGACAGGGTCTTATTCTTGCTTAGGTTGGTCTTAAACTCCTGAGCTCAAGCAATCCACCTGCCTGGGCCTCCCAGAGTGCTAGGATTATAGGTCTGAGCCACCACACCTAGCCCTAAGGCTGGCACATGTAACATGGAAATAGCAACGTTCACCTGTGCTCTGCACTGGCACTCGTGCTGAGTTCTCTTGCTGGTTTATGAAGACAACACTTCTTTTAGAGTGATAACTCATAATTGAAAGAGACTTATATAGGATGAGATATTTGTTTTAATTTATTAAACTGAGACTTTGATTTGACATCATGAAAGAACAAAGTGTGAAGGAGAATATGGTGTTAGTTGCTGAGGCTAAGCAGGAAACCAGAGGAAGCAGACTTCCCACAAAGGCCGCTGCAAGCCCAGCCAGGGCCAGGAGCAGCGGTGCATGGCCCATGAGCAGACTCTGGGGCCCACCAGGGCACAGCATAGCGGGAGGTCTGGGAGCCCACAGGAAACTGTCCTAACAGTACCTCTAATGTTCTGAATTACAGAGGCCGTCAGTGTCAAGTAGAAAATACAGAATGACTTTTGAAGATTAATACTTTTTATTTTATGGCATTGAATTTTGGATGTACTACTGAAGTCTGCCCAGCTTATCAGAATCATAGGCTGGTGGCTTAAATGAGTTCATGGTTAAAAATAAAATAGTAATAACAATAAGGATAATATCACAAGTTAAGGTTTATCATGGTCAAACTCCAAAGAACTAACTAAAAAATCAAGTGGAATGCCTGCCTCTCTCTCTCTCTCTCTCTCTCTCTCTCGCTCGCTCGCTCGCTCGCTTTTTTTGGCCAGGGCTGGGTTTGAACCCGCCATCTCTGGCATATGGGGCTGGCATACTACTTCTTTGAGCCATGGGAGCCACCCAAACATATTTCTTTAAAAGATGTCTGCATGTGGCCGGGCACAGTGGCTCACATGTGTAATTCCAGCACTCTGGGAGTTTGAGGCAGGTGAATTGTTTGAGCTCAGGAGTTGGAAACCAGCCAGAGCAAGAACAAGACCCTGTCTCTACTAAAAATAGAAAAACTAGCTGGGTGTTGTGGTGGGTGCCTGTAGTCCCAGCTACTCGGGAGGCTGAGGTAAGAGAATCACTTGACCCCAAGAATCTGAGGTTGCTGTGAGCTGTGATGTCACAGCATTCTATGCAGGGCGCCCGAGTGATACTCTGTCTCAAAAATAAATAAATAAATGAACAAATAAAGGAAAGAAAAGAAAAAGAAAGTGAAATGACAACCCATCAAATGGAGGGATATTTTTGCAAGTCATAGATCTGTTAATGATTTAATATGTAGATTATACATGTATAGAATTCCTACGACTTACCACCAAACAAATCCCAAACAACCAACTCAATTGAAAAACGGGCAAAGGCTGGGTGCGGTGGCTAACCTGTAATCCTAGCACTCTGGGAGGCTGAGGTGGGTAGATCCTTTGAGCTCAGTAATTGGAGATCAGCCTGAGCAAGAGCAAGACCTCATTTCTACTAAAAGTGGAAAAATTAGCCAGACTTAGTGGTGGGTGCCTATAGTCCCAGCTACTTGGGAGGCTGAGGTAAAAGGATGACTTGAGCCCAGGAGTCCGAGGTTGCTGTGAGCTGTGACGCCATGGCACTCTACCCAGAGTGACAGAGTGAGACTCTGTCTCAGAAATAAAGGCGTCTGGATATTAGTCAGGAAGAAGAGGGCCTAAGAAGCAGAGGAATGACATGGTCAGACTTATTTTCCTGTAATGAAAATGTTATATGAACAGCATGAAGCAATTAAAGTACAACTCAACTAGTTTAATTTTTTTAAGTTGATCAAACTGATAGATGTTGAAAACTGATAGCAGGGAGTAGATGTTGCCAGGAGTGCAGCCCCGGGGGGGGGGGGGGGAGTGTCCCCACCACCCACCTCCCCTGCCTCTCCACTCCTCTGCCGTCAGAGCCTGTGAACATTTGCACTGCACACAGCATAGCCAGGTCTGCAGTCTCTAATGCTCAAGGCAGTGGCGTGTGGATTTTATCATGTGGATGTGCACCTGCTTGGTGGCTGCGGGCAGGAGGTGGATTAGGAGACTTCTGTGCAGCCTGCACCTCAACCCAGAAGTGCCCGCTGGCATCTGGTTCTTTGCCACCCTCTCACCTCCACCACAGGGTGTGGGTCTGTGCCCAGTGGGAAGGGCCTCTTGGCCCAGAGTGCGACCACGCATTTAAACCAGGACAGAACAGACACAAACCGAGGAACTCTGCTGCGGTGATCTCCCCGTTTCTATTCAGGTCCTTCTCTTTGCACTCCTTCAGGAGCTGCCGCCAGCAGCCCTGGATTCTCCTCCTGAGCTTGCTCTCTATGGGCTCGCAGTTCTGCAAGGGGAGAGCACTCGGGGACGCAATCGCACTCGCTGGAGTCTAGTGGGAAAGAGAAGAAAACTGGTTTTTAACTGGAGATTTAAAATGGAAGTAATAAGGAAACTTACAGATAGGATTCAGGTTTTGAGGTTCACAATTTTACAGGCGGAATTAGCCCAGAAATAAAATGAAAAATAAAACATAGATAGTAATTTTACGATTTAATGTTTACTTCCATCAGTGGACTGTATGTATTTGTGCCGAAGCATAATAACCAAAATTGTTTTGAAAATGAGTATATAGCCAAAGTTCAGATGTAAAGAGAGGCATTTAAAGGTATCGCTGGTGTGTGTGTGTGTGTGTGTGTGTGTGTGTGTGTATAAATGACAATGGCATATTTTTTCACTAGAGGAAGAGTTTTATTAAAGAAAGGAATTTACCTCCTGTCATTTGCATAAAGCAAAGACAAAGCCTGTAAACATTCACAGAATATCTGTTATTTTGAAATTATGCGGACCAAGAATGAGGCTGTTCTTTGCTTTATTATGTTTTCCATTTACAGCTAGAGAGTGAGTTTAATCTCACCCAGACTTTCCGCCTGACCGCCTTCTCCATACCTGGTCACTGAACCCAGTAATTTACCCAACTCAGTTGGACTCCAGGTCTTTCTTCCAAACCCTGCGCCCTCTGCTGCGAGGTTGGTAACTATACCCTTCTTTTAGTTGCTCAGACCAAAAGCTTAGAGGCCTCCCTGGGTCTCCCCTCTCCCTGTTACCCCACATCAAGTCCATCAGGGCCCACGGCGCTGTCTTGAGGATACAGCCAGAGTCTGGCCCCTGTGCACCAGCTCTCCACCCCAACTTTGTTCCTGGCCACCACGGATGGCCTCTGCCAGACCTCACGGCCTCCCTGCTCATCACAGGTCATATCCCCTCAGCATCCAGAGGTGTCTTTAAAGAGTCCCTCAGGTCATGTCCCTCCACTGCCCCTTTGAGTGAGTGCCAAAGTTCTCACAGGGGCTGTCCAGGCCTGTGTGTGTGTCCTGAGGCTGCTGTAACAGGTCACCACAAACTCAGTGGCTTAAACCCACACAGCTCTAATATCTCACAGCTCTGGAGGGCAGAAGCCTGACCTGAGCCTCACTGGTGTCCAGGGGCTGCAGGGCAGAGTCTGTTTCTCTGCCTTCCCAGCAGAGAGGCTTCCATTCTCCTGGCTCATGGTGCCTTCCTCCCTCTTCAAAGCTAGCAAGGTTAGGTGGAGTCTCTCTAACTAACTGACCTGTCTGCTGCCTTCAGATCCCCATTGACAAACCTTTGTGATCACTCAAAGCCTACCTGGTGCTCAGGATATCCTTCCTGTCCACAGGCCCGCTCGATTCCATCTGCTGCCTTGGGAAGGGTTCCATGGGCACCCACACCTCTGGGCAGCTCCTGCCCCCTCATTCTGCTCTGCATACCACCTTTAGCTTAGTAAACACCTATCTACTCCTCAGGACCAGGGCCTTCATCCATGCTCAGCACAGCGCAGGTCTGCAACAAGTATGTGTGGAATGAGCAGGGGCCCCAGGAGGTTGCCTCTGGGTGTCACCATGCTCTACACACAGCGAGGGCGGCACTATGAGCCCACATGGTGTGATCTCAACACCCTGCCCAGAGGCACTGTCATCCCTCCTCACACACAAGGGAAGAGCCTCAGCAAGCCCAGGGCTCAGTTAGATGGACCTGGGCTTGAAATTGCTCTCTCTGTGTCCACCAAGAACCAAGAGCACACGAGGCATGGTTTGGAGCCTCACTGCCTTGTACGGTAAGGCAGGGGCCATGACACTTACCTCTGGGGGGTGTGGCTGCACAGTGTGGGGCACTTGCTCTCCCACCCAAAGATACCAGGAGGAGCCCCGTGGATATTCACCTTCTGTCCTGCCTCCTTCCACCCCATACCCTCTTTCCTCTTCTCTCTCACCTCTTCCCCCTCTTCCCACCTCCTCCTGCCCCCCTCCCTCACACTGCACCCTCAGGGGAGCAGATGCTCCAGTCCAGTGTCCCCACCCCAGGCTCACCGGGGGGCCAGCTTCTCAGTCACTGGACCCCGGCTGGGGAAGACCGGCCCCCCAGCTCGCCCTCCCTCCTGTCCAGTGGGACTTGTGGGTTTGGCATGAGACTCATGCACCCTTGAAGGGGGAGAACTCACACAGGGGTGACTCCGGGACTTGAGCCCTGTTCTCAGGTCCTGAGAAGGTGCTGCCGACATGGCAGATCTGGCCCTTTCAGAGAGTTCCGGAACACTGCTCCCCCTCTGGGCCTCGGTGGAGTCTCCAGCGGCTGGTGGCGTTGCCGGCCTCTCGGAGCTGAACCTGCACAGGAAGTCCAGGCAGCGCAGCCTGCCCTTGCTGTTGACCGGCATCTCGTTCCAGAGCCTGTTGAACTGGCGGAGAAGCAGAGCGGTTCCCTGTCAGTGCATGCCCAGAGGGAAGCCACCTGTGCTGCCGAGAAGTGGCTGGGAAGGGCGGGAGGGCACTCATAGGGGCCGGCCGGGTCAGGCCACGTCAAGAAAGAAATTAAAAAAGACAAAAGCCCATTTGGCCTCCACTTGGTGGAAGCCTCCGGAAGCTGCAAAAGCAAAAACAGGATTATTCATGGCTTCTGCAGGACATTTTTTAATTGAATTGGGCCTTCAGTGAGCACTTTAAGGCCATTAAATCTTGTGATTAGTCACAGTGCCTGAGCTGCAGTGTATACGAACATTTGGGAGAAAATGAAATCAAAGCCCGGGCGCACCTCCGTCCCAGGGAGGCCCCGTCATGCTCATTCCTCATCCTTGCAGGCACATCTGACTTCTGTGACAGCTCACCAGGTCACTGGCCCTCGGCCACTGAGTGTGCATCCACAATTTATTTTACCCTAAGGGCAAAGAATGTCTTCCCACAAGATGAAAAGGGAGGCGTTTGGAAAACTGGGGAGAAGTTTATGGCTTTGCATTGTTGTGGTCTGACACCACAGACTGTAGCAAAACCACAGGCCCTGCACAGATAGAACAAAATGTCTCAATGCATCCTAAATGAGCCACTTCTGATGACTGGAGGGCTTTCAGGGAGCCAAGAAGAATGGGGCTTACTTCCAATTTGATTTTATGGACATCCCCTGAAGCCTGAGGGCGGCTGTAGCACCATTGGCAGGAGCCGCTCCCGGGCTCCAAGGGTACAGGGAAGCTCAAGCCCCATCCATCCCTCCCCTTCTCACTTCTTTCCCCTTGAAGCCTGGGCTTTGGCAGAAACTGAGTTTGCTTCCGGGACTCCACTGGGGTTTTCCAAAAGCAAATTAAAAGGGACCAGCTCAGGCTGTATTTGAATTCCCTGGAATGAAGTAGTGAGGGTTGTGGAAGAAAAGGAAATGTTCTAGGTCCTGAAAAGGCAAAAAGGTTTAGCCTGGGACAACACTCTCTATTTATTTGCATTTTGTTTAGAGATAATTATAAATTTGTAGGAAGCTACAAGGATAGTAAAGAGAGAGCTCCAGGACCCTTTATCCAGATTCCATTAAGGTTACATCTATGTAACACCACCAAACCCAGGGACTGATTATGGTGCAGGGTGTGGGTAGCTTGTCATTTTATTACACAGGCAGATGCATGTTGATTTAACTTTGATCAAGAAGGAGAAACTGGGGGTGGGGGTGGGGGGTGGGAAGAGCAAGATTGCACACCAGAAGGTTCATTCAGCTGAGATCTCCTAGAGCAGTGGTTCCCAACCTTCCTAAAGCCGCGACCCTTTAATATATGCTCCTCATGTTGTGGTGACCCCCAACCATAAAATTACTTTCTTTGCTGATTCATAACTGTAATTTTGCTACTGTTACGAATCGTAATGTAAATATCTGATATGCAGGATGTATTTAGGCGACCCCTGTGAAAGGGTCGTTTGACCCCCAAAGGGGTCGCGACCCACAGGTTGAGAACCGCTGTCCTAGAATGAGTGGGGGAAAAGAGAGAACTCAGCCATACCTAGCACAGGGACCTTACCCAGAGTCACAGCTCAGGGGGCACAGCGGGAGATGGTGAACTGGATACAGGTATCATCTGGAGTGGGGGAAATCTGATGCATTAGGCAAGTGATCACAACTGGCTGGGATCAGCTGCCCCCCACGGAGGCCTGGGGTGGGAGGAAGACTTTCCAGAGCTTTCAGTTGTTAGAGGAAGCTGTGCATTGAGTGGAAAGCTTGGCAGAGTGGGGAGACTTGAACGGTGTACAGAAACTAGATTTGAATGCCAGTGGAACTGGATTTGCCATAGGTTTGGTAGCTGGAGAGGCAGCCATATTGAGATGGTCTTGGCGGCCAGCGGGCTGCCATTGTGGGAAGGTCATGAGAAGGTCTTAGCAGGGGTGGAAGCACAGCCTTCTTAATTCTGCCTGCTGGGATCAGAACTCCACTCTTGGGATAGGCTGAGGGACTCCCACACACCACAGGAACTGCAGTGAGAAGGCACTGTGAGACCTGCCCACGCCAGGCCATCCCCAGACCCGCCCTAGGCCTGCAGGCCTCCCTTCTGGCAACTCAGGTTGGGACATTCCTGTCTCCAAGCCCCACCTCGAATTTGCCAGTTTCCCCTGTTCTGGGCCCTGGGTATACCACCCAGCACCGCCCATCATCCTCCCACCCAAGCCCCGGCTTTCCTCCTGGGCGAAGCTTTGATTCCACACAGCTCCTTGCTCATTCTTGCTTGACCCTCACAGACCCTTCCCTGCACCATGCTCACCAGCAGGGCTTCCACGGCAACAGGAGTTATCTCCACCCTTTCCCGGTATGTGCCCTGCCCTGTTCTCCGTGGTCACCACTCCAAGCAATTTCCTCTCCCTAAATACCCAGTGTGGCCCCTTCACTCTCAGCTGATAAGCTCGTCTCATATTTCATAGAGAAAACACCCATTACATCAAATTAACTGCCTCTGTGCCCCCATCCCATAGCTACAGGACGAAGGTCTCTGCTCCCATTTGAGGCCACCCCTGCTCCTGTCTCTGGGTATGTTCCCCTGTAGCCTGCCGGGGAAGTAAAGCTACCACGCCCACGTTTCCTTGTAGCAGATACACCTGCCAGAACTGTGGAGGGAGGGAACGAGCCGCCAGCCGGCAGTCAGCTCTCCCTGTATGTCAGCTTGGTGACAGAGGTATTTGGTTCCACGTCCCGTCCCCTTAGCACCACAGACACTGAACTCCTCCGTGAGGCAGTGGCAGTGGGTGTCTTTTGGAAGAGCCCCACAGTGGGGTTGGGTCTGTCCTAGCTGCTGTGGCTCTTGCCTGTGGGGTCATCCTCCCTGGTCCCCCAGCCCTACCAGAGTTTCTGTTAGATCCTAACACCCTTAAAAAAATCCCTTTCTGCTTTAATTGGCCTGAGCTAAGAGTGCTGAGCAATTCACAAAAGCAACAAAAGATGTCTACAAATAAATCACCAATTTAAAAAAAGGTACTCATGGGTGGTGCCTGTGGCTCAAAGGATTAGGGCACGGATCCCATATGCTGGAGGTGGCGGGTTCAAACCCAGCCCCTGCCAAAAACTGCAAAAGAAAAGAAAAAGACACTCATCATCTTTTCTGGCCATGACATAATACAGATAGAAACCAACCACAAAAGATCCTACGTGGAAAATGAAAACTTCCCTTCTAAATAGCTTCGTGAGGTCTCAGGCATTATGGTGGTCTGGACATCTTAATAAGCCTTCCTTCAGAAAACACCCAGCTGCTGGATAAATATTCTTGAAAAAATACTTTTAAGTTCAACGTGGAGCCTACAAGGAAGTATAGGAAAGCCAGGAAACCTGCTGACCCTAATGGTAGACAAGAGCCGATCCAGGGGGGCCTCAGGGGACGGGCTGGAGCCGCAGGTCCTTGCACAGAGAGTCATGTCACCTGCTGGGCCCATCTGACTGTGCTGCAGGCTGGACACAGGCGTTTCCTGCAGTCTGGGGTCTGTGGGGGTCTGAATCCACTCCAGCCTCTCTAAGGTGGAGGAGCCAGTGTAGCACCAGGCTGGGCATCCTCGGCACTCAGAAGGAGGCAACACAAATCATGGTGTCAAAAACCATCCTCAGCGCAGGCCCCTCAGGATTCCCCCGGATTAAGTTCAGCCAAATACAAGCTCTTAATGAAATAAAAATTCCTGAATATATGAAGAGGCAAGTCACCACTAGCGTGAGTTGGCAAAAACAAGCTAAGCCAGATTTAGACTTCAGATATCAGAATTATTTGTTGAAGGAATATAACATGATCATATGCAAAACAGTTAAGGAAGTAAACATTGGCATAAAAATGGACAAAAAGCAACCTACAAAATAGCTAAAGGAGTAAACATGGGCCTTCAAAATCAGCGAGGGGAAGATATCATCAAAATTGATGAGCTAGATTTTCAATGATAGATAAATAAAATTCCTTGAAATAAAAAATATAATCATTGAAGAAATTTTAGACAATTACTGTATAGATTAAACACCAGATTAGATGCAGCTGGTGAGAGAATTGAGAAACTTGAAGACAGACCGGAGCGGGGGTTCTCAAACTTTAGCACATGGGACTCACCTGGAGAGCTTCACATGCAGCTGGCTGGGCCCTACCCACAGAGCTTCTGACTCTGCAGATGTGATTTGCCCAATACAGACAAGACACCAGCTTGAAAGCAACATTAGTGAGAGCCAGAAGACAGTAGAAAGATTTTCTTTTTCTTTAGGAATTGAGAGAGGAAATTTCTGCCAATGTAAACTTGTCTATTTCATGAAGAAAGAAAATGGCCTCAGAAGAAAGGTCTAAGATATAAAGAATATGGAAGATAACAAGTAAATACCAGCTATCTAAAGCATATCAGTCTCAGGGTTAGTTTGTAGAGAAAAAATAATAAGATAGATAGATCTAAAATATTAAATAGAAATGACGTATGGGGACTATCAGAGTGACAGCAATTTAATATCCTTGTATGCCTAGAAAACACTGCTGAACTTCCTACTCTGTTTTGTAACATATGATACAATTTCGAGGGCAATAGCCATGTATTTGTTAAAAGAACAGAAATGGATATATAACTTCCAAAAAACATAGGAGGAAAAAGGAATTTTAAAAAGCTCATTTAATAGAAGATAAGGGTTTTGCAAACAATAAAAAGAGGTGAATACTGAATGGAAAGCATAATATTAGATGACAGAAATAAATCCATATACATCAGTAATCACAATAAATGTAACTGGATCAACATCCATATAAAGAAAAGAGATGATTAGCCTGGATTTTTAAGTTCCACTTATATGCTGCTTATAATACATACACACAACATATAAATCACAGACGGGCCAAAGATTTTTTTTTTTTTTTTTTTAAGTTAGAAATAGATATTTCAAGTAAGCACTAAATTAAAAAAAAGCCAGCGTAGTTATATTAATATCACATAAAAAGACTTTAAGCCACAAACTATTTCTGGGAATAAACAAGCCTATTACATGATAATACAGAGTTCAATTCATTAGGAGGATATAATAGCTTTAAATCTGTATATACTTAAAAAAAAAACACCTAACCTTGAACACACACACACACACACATATATACACACATATATAAAATAAAATCAGACATAATTATAAGAATTTGGTAAATCTACCATTACAGTGGGAGATTTTAACATGCCTCTCAGTGATTGATGGACTAAACAGACAGAGTAAAAATTCATTGAAGGACAGAAATAACAAGCTTGTTTTGATCAACATATGTGGGACCCTTCGTGCAGCCACTAGAGGCTGAGCACCCCATCTATCCACAAACGGAACGTTCATAAAACATGATCACACATCAGATCTCAACATATTTCCAAGAAGATACGTGATTATATTATTTTATCTAATTAAAATGGAGTTAATCTATAAGTTAATAACTTAAAAAAATTGGGAACAAAAAAATCACATGTCTAAATGTTTTATGGATCAAAGGAATCAAAATGGAAATAAGAACTATAGTGAACCAAATTATAATTTTAAAATTACATCTCAAAACTTGGATGTCGCTAAAGTGGTAATTAGAGGGAAATATATACTTTTAAGTCCTCATTAAGATAGGAAGAATAGCTGAAATTAAAAAGCTATGGCTAACTTCAGCTAAAGCAGAAGGAATGAGATAATAAAGATAAAAGAGCAGAAATTAATAAAACAGAAAAGTAATATAATAATAGAATCAATAAAATCAGAAGTTGATTCTTTGAAATGACTAATAAAACAGGCAAATTTTGGCAAGAATAAGCCAGGGGAAAAATAATATTAGAAAAAGGAAGTGTAACTAGAGATTCAGCAGAGATTAAAAAGAGGATATTATCAACAATTCTATGCTAGTAAATTTGAAGATGTAGAGAAAAACGGGCAAATTCCTATTTAAAAAAAGCCAATGATCTGACAAAAAGAAGGAAGTCTAAATAGCTCTCCAACCCTGAAAGAAACACAATTAACATTTACAAAATCTTCACTGGGCAAGCTGGAAGTTCCAATCTTACCCAAACTCTCTGGAAAAACAGGAAAAATGGATTAACCCCAAATTCCATCTACAAGCAAGTGTCATATTGATATCAAAGCCAGACACAGAAAACATGAGCAGGAGAAAATAACAGATTAATGTCATAATCGTGGATGCAAATTATACACAAAAAACTTCCCAACCGAATCCTGCATTGTAAAAACACTTTTAATATATCACGGCCAAATTTGGCTTATACCAGGAATTTAAGTTTAGTTTAAAGTTAGAAAGTCCATTAATGTAATGCACTATATTAAGAAATCACAACAATAAGGAAAGCAATAGCATAATAGATACAGGGAACGCACTGGATAAAATTCAACATCTGTTCATGGTTAACAGCTCTTAGCAAAATAGTAATAAAGGGAATTTTACATTTGATAAAGAATATCTATAAAAATATATCAAGAAAGCATATTTAATCTTAAAAAATTAAAAGCATCTCTGTTAAAATCAAGGACAAAACAAGGAGGCCCACTATGTATCCCAACTTCTATTTAACCTTGGACTGAAGGTTCTAGACATTGCAATAAGGCAAGAATAAGAACTAGGAGCCATTGAGATTAGAAAAGAAACTCTGACTGCCATTACTTACATATATTATTTGAGTATATTATCTACACTCAAAGTTATCTGCTGAAAAATTATTAGAGTTGACGAAAGAATTTAGCAAGGTGGAGACACCAGTAACAGAAAGTGTAATTTAACAAAACAGAACTAGAAATACTTTTCTAACAGCATTAGAAATATTTTATTATAATAAAAACATAAAGAACTTAAGGGTGCAAAAGTCCTCTAGGCAGAAAATTATGGCACTAAATTAAAGACAGAAAGGAAAACCTATATAGAGATTGGTAGATAAGGCTTGATACAGAGATGATTTCATTTCTCTCTAAAGAGATACAATGATTTAATGTAAATTCAATAAAAATTTCAACAGAGCTCTTTGTGAAAATTGGCCAGATGATCCTAAAATGTCCATAGAAAGCAAGAGGCTCAGACTCGACACCTGTAGCTCAAGCAGCTAAGGCGCCAGCCACATACACCAGAGCTGGCGGGTTCGAATCCAGCCCGGGCCTGCCAAACAACAACGACAACCAAAAAATAGCTGGGCATTGTGGCAGGCGCCTGTAGTCCAGCTACTTGGGAGGCTGAGGCAGGAGAATCGCTTAAGTCCAAGAGTTGGAGGTTGCTGTGAGCTGTGATGCTACTGCACTCTACCCAGGGTGATAGCTTGAGGCTCTGTCTCAAAAAAAAAAAAAAAAAAGGAAAGCAAGCAAGAGGCTCACTTTAAGGCAGACAGTCTTGAAGAAGAGTGAACCGGGAGGGTCTGCCCCACCTAATAGCAGGACACGTAAAGCTAAAGTAATTTAGATGTGGCGGCATTAATACAAGAACAGAAAAAAAAGACCCATGAAACAGAACAAAGTCCAGAGGCAGACCCGTACGTATGTAGATCAGTGAGGAAGGCACATAATGCAAAAAATGGTGTTGGGAAAACTGTTCATCCATATGGAAAAATTTGTGGAGCCTTATCTCTTACAAATGAAGAAAAATGTATTCCAGGTATCAAAATGCAAAGTGAAAGCTTGAAAACCTTTAGAACAGAATCAAGGTTAAGCCTCCGGCCACACCATCTTGAACAAGCCTCATCTCAGAAGCTAAGCCGGGTCAGGCCTAGTTAATTCCTGGATGGAAGAAAGTAAGTTACTATCTTGGGGATAAGTAAGGCTTTCTCAGCCTGAGCACACAATGGAGATGGCAAAGGAAGAGATGGATAGACTTGATTACATTAATTAAAGTGGGGTTTTTTATCAGAGGACACACACACACACAGACAGCTGCTCCATGTCCTCCCACTCGATTTGTGGCTGCTCAGTCTCCTTTTCTGGTTCCTCCCTGACTTTTGAACATAGGGAGGCCCAGGATCCACCTACATTCCTGACACTTAAACTACTCCCCAAGTGCTAGGGACACCCATCCGGGCTCTTCCCCGATGCCATCCCGCCCGCCTCCTGACTGCACAGCCGCCCCTGCACATCCACTTTGGACCTCCCTGACTGGCGCCGACCCCATCCCTGCCCGTCCTGCCCCTCCCACAGCCTCCCCATCTCACTTTCTGTGCTCCCCCTTTCTCTCTCACCCTACATCCCACTGGCTCCAACTCTGCTGTGCTCCCATCCCTCCTCACCCTTCCTTTGCCACCAGGATCACCACTCGCCCCCGGGACCTGCTCTCCCACCTCTGCCCCACCTGCACTCAGCCCCACACAGCAGCCAGGGCCACAGTCGACCACACCAGCAGCCCTGTGCTCAGGCCCTGCAGCCTTCTCTTGTCACTGTGAAGAAAAGGCAAGTCCTTCCTCGGGGCTCCAGTCCTGCGTGACCAGCTGCCCTGCTCTGACCCAGACCACCACCCACCCCTCTATAGCACTGTCTTCTTCCTCAGACTTGCCAGATGGCCTGGACACTCATGTCCCCTCTGCTGTCCCTGGCTGCCAGGTGTTTGCTCCAATGTCACCCTCCTTTGCAGCCTGCCCTGTTCACAAGCGTGTCTCTCCCGGCTCCCTGTCCTTCTTCCTTTCCTACCTTTCCTGTGCCCTCTATAGCGTCAGTCTCCGTCCCTCTTACTTATTCTGTCCCCTGTCTGGATCCACGGCCGGAGACCCCATAAGTAGGGCTGCCCGTGCAGTTGGCCTGCTGGCAGCAGCCCCAACACCACACACACGGCTGCACTCCTGGTTCGCTCCCTCTGTGTGCAGCTCTCTCCCGCGTCCGCACGGAGACAACTCCCAGGAACCCAACATCGTGACCAAGTCCCTGCTACGTTATCTCAGTGTCCAAGTAGGCAGTGGCGTGTGATTACACGAGTAACGCACACCTGCTGTGCAGCGGCTCTCTCCTCTTGGACATGAGCTCCAACAAGGTGGAGGGCAGACCTGCTGTGTCCCCAGGGCCACCTGATGCGCTGTGGGTCCCAGTACACGGACACGTGCTACCTCTGGGCACCCAGTGCACAGTCAGGACAGATGGCTACGTATCAGGGACATGAGGTGAAGGAGTGGTGAGGAAGGGGGAAAGAGGGGCAAAGAGGGTGGGGCGGGGCTGGGCAGTTCCCCAGGTAGAGGTGTAGCCAGGAAAGGCTTCCCTCTGCGAGGAGGGGTCTGGAAGGAAGGGCAGCATCAGCTTGGAGAGACCTGGGCTGGGCCGGGGCCGCACCAGGCCGAGGCGGGACAGGCTGAACTGGCTGGAGGGTGGGGCCTGTGCGGGGCCTGTCGAGTATTGCACAACCCTCTTCGCAGGGAAGACGCAAGCCCAGAGAGGCCGTGTAACCTGTGCAAGGTCACACAGGGCAGAAGCAGGATTGAAACCCAAGCCTGGCACCTGAAGGGTTGCTTTTCTGTGAGCATCACTGTCTTGTGCCTCCTAGGGGTGTCTGTTTTAGAGACACTGTATCTAAAATGTCCAGAAACATTTGACAGTTTCTTTCCCTAACATAGGTGCATATTAAAGCTCCTCAGGAGCTGTCACTGTGGACTGATCAAAGTTGCTTTGCAGGGAGAGGCTCTTGGCTGTGGGTATCTATTGTTTTAACTAACACCCTGGCAGACCAGTTTGGAGCCTTTAATCACATACTTTCTACAAAGCAGAACATTCCAACTCTGTCTACTCTCAAAGTAGCTCTCCTTTTCTGAAAGGTTAATTGCATCAAAAGGTTTCAAAAGATGTTGCACTTCCCCACTCACAGAGCATGTAAGTCAAGAAAGCTGCTCCTCAGATCCCCCAGTGTTGAATTTGTTTTCTTTCTTTCTTTCTTTTTTTTTTTTTTAGCGTGAGATAAGTTTCTATACTGCAGATAAACTAAGTCATGAAATCTGGAGTTAAAATGTTATTTCATACGGTTAGAACTGTCCCATGTCTCCAGTAAACTCTTTAGAGAAATGGCATGAGGCGTCTAGAGACGTTAAGAGTACAAATGAGTTCTCTGTTGTACTTCACCGGACACTGTGCCTTCAACCAGGAAGGTCAGGCAAAGCAACTCACGCAGGGAGAAAACATGTGTATCTCTGGGGATATTGCTGTTTACTAGCCCACGTCCTTCCCAAATATAGCACAATTTCTGCTAATCATCCCCCACTTAAACCGTGATGTACTTTGCCGGAGTCTGATGCTCTTGACGATGCAGACTGGGTTTGAGACATGTCTGCTTATTTTTAGAAAGCAGCATTTAAAACTAAATGCTTAATTCTATTGGGTGTGGGGAGACTTGATGTGCTGGGGATGGTGAAGTTTTCTTGGTGGACAATTAAAATCAATTTCTCTGTTATGAATGCCAGGCATGGCAGCATGGCATCAATTTATATCTATAAAGAGAGTAAAATTCTACTCATTTAGATGAAATGAAAAATCCTTATTAGTGAAATCTTTATTAGTAAAGCCTTCATTAGGTGGTCACATAGAGTAGTAAATGCAACTGTATTAATTTCAAAGGTTTACTTTACTGAGAGAAGTATTTGCAAATATAGATTTTGCTTAGCTTTGATGTTCTATGGGACAGAATCATTTGGAAATAGCACTGTATTTTGCTTAGCAAAAATGATCACACCAAAATGCCTTGAATCGGTGATATTTTAGGGAAGTGAAATTTGCTGTTCATATTCTGAATGTCTTTAACAAATGCGTTCTTTAGGGCAGTGAGTGCAGAAGACTGAATATGCCCAGGGGGTGGGCATGATGATCAGCCCTCCCTATTAATACTTTAAAGTCCTTATCCTGAAACTCCGATCAAATGAGACAAGAGGTTGGAGTGCTCCACCGTGGAGGTGACAGAGTGACATTTCCACCTGCAGGGGTGTGCAGCAAGCTCCCTGCGGTGAACCTGAGCAGAACCAGGAGGAAGGGGAGAGGTGGAGTTGCTCTGCAAGTATGTCGTGATCTTATTGTTTATGTGAATTATTCCCTGGGAATGGGACATTGATTTGTTGGGGAACTGGAGGGGCTTGTAGTACATTTCTGGGGTGAAGGGCAATTGGCTTTTGCAGTGGGAACAGAGGTGCTCTGTGTCACCTGGCTGCTCAGCCAGCGGGCTGTCAAGGTGGCAGGGGGCCAGGGAGGAGGAAAGCACCCCTGACAGGCCCCCGTGACGCTGGCATTTAGTGCGACTCTGAATGAAGTCCATAAGGACAGGGGCTCATTTCCAAAATTCTTCCCTCCTAACAATACCATGGCAAGGCAGACCCTCAGGACACCACGCCACTAGGATGTGCTCCTGGCCTTGGAAGGCCATGAAGGGCCAAAGAGGCCCAGGTGGCAGGTCTTTAGACCCTTCAAGCTGAAGAAGAGCTCAACTCAGTCCAGGGGGGACCTCCTCCGGGGAGTCTTGTGCTGGGGAGGAAGACCTTACAGAGAGAGGGCCTGTGTCCGGCCTGTGCACAGTGGAGAGGCCTGCTATGGGTGGGCGTCTCCCCAGAATGTGTGACACCACCAGCTACTGGATGTGGCAAGGAGCAAGGAAGCGGGGCTGGGGGTAGGTACAGCAGCAACGCCCAGGGTCCACAGCACCTGGATGTGGCAAGGTGAAAGGAAGAGGGGCTGGGGGGAGGTACAGCAGCAACGCCCAGGGTCCACAGCACCTGGATGTGGCAAGGTGAAAGGAAGCGGGGCTGGGTCCACATCCCCCTACATGTGGGGAGAAACCGGCTACTCTCTTTGAACCACACAAGCTCAGGGATATTCCAGGGAAGGTATTACTGCAGCTGAGTGTAACTTAATATTAAAAAGCAAAAGTGACGTTATTTGCGCCCTGATCAAAACGGCTCAATTCATGGCTGTTACATAAACAGAGGCTCCTATGAGTCTTTTAGTAAGATTTAAAAACAACATAAAATACAATTAAAAGTCGAGTATTTTAAAAACAGAAAGCATCTTACACTCTCCACTTTGGTCGATGGCTGGTCTGATGCTCAGGTGACACTGTTAGGATCATGACCCAGGTGAGTGTCTCACCTACCTGATCATCTGTCAGGATCTGGACGTGGCGAGTACAGACGGCCCTGAACTCATCTTTGGAGATGGTGTTGGTTTTTGTGGTATCAAATTTCTCAAACTCCTGGGTGATGGGGTAGTAATGGGAAGTCACTGCTTTGTGGAGCCGAGCCAGGAGGTCTTTGGTGGCCATGTCCACGGGAGAGCTGAGTAGGGGGCCCTTGGGCATTTTCTCAGCCCACTCATCGGCTGTCTGGACAAAACAGAATGGAAAATTGACCCATTTAAGAAATAATACATCAGTGCCTGATTGTAATTCCCGCAATTCCCAGGGGAAACGAATCCCTCTGCTTAGAGTGCGTGGTTCACACTATGACAGTTAGACTGAGTTGTCCTTACTCCTCCCCGAGTCCCTCAGAGAAAGTTGTAAATATCGAATAGATACGACTTCTTCAAGTCTAAATGCCCCCAGTTGTGCAGGAGTATTATCAGAAAATGGACAAAAGAGAAGATTAACAATCTTCAAGGAATTAAGTCTTGCCATTCTAAAGGCACGTATAATAAATCGTATCTGAACATGAAAATACAAATTTGTTTTTCTTGTCTTGTACGTACAATGAAACATCCTCGCATGTTTTCAGGTCCCGTTCTTACATTTTTGGTAAATCATGTTTTGGGTCTTTTGCCCTCAATTTTTAAGTATTATTTAGATATTCATGATATTAAAATTTTATCTTGTAAATATATTTTCTCAATAAAAACTTTGTTGCATTCTTAAAAAACAAAAAAGAGATAAAGAAATAGTGAATCACCTCTTGGCTCTGAGCTGTCACCCAGGAGAAGCTCCAGGGAGGCCCCGCTTATCGGGGAGGACAGAGGAGGGGAGAACTGAGCCGAGGCGGCGCATCCCGAGAGGCGCTGGGCCTCCTCCCAGGCCAGACCCGGCTGAACAAAGCCTGGGCTGAGGCCTGGGAAGGAGGGCAGGGCAGCACCCTGGCAGGTGGGGCTGCAGCGCTGAGCCAGGACTGTCCATTTGCTCCCCTGTGTCTCTCTTGGTTTAACAACCTCTCAGCTTGTGCCTCCTCTGAGAGGTCAGGGAATCCCAGGGATAGGTATCTGGGCGGCTTTCACCTCAGGGTGTCAGTTTAACTGACTTCCAGCAGTTAGAGCTTGAAAGGTGGGTTTGGGTGACTGCTGGGACATTGTGAGACCCACAGGCACTTAATTCTGGGCAGTGCAGTGAAATCCTCTGGGGGCAGCTCCACTCCCCCCCATGCTGGGCAGCAGGCCCCAGGCCTGGGTTAGTGCCCTGCACTACTCCTTGGGCAGTGGAAGTCCCTCAGTTGGAGGGACAGTCAGGGTTCCCTGGCGCTGTCCGTGGTGCTGGGGAGTCCTGGGGGCCTTGTGCACCTTGGCCAGGGCTCAGGGACTTCCTTGGGGCGGGAGTGGGGGTGGGGATTGACTGTAAGGAAAGAGGGGCAGCAGGACTCGTTTTCCTTATGTGCTGGGAAGAGGGCTAGTGACAAGGCGGGCCAGGAGGCAAAGAGGTGTGTAGTCCACCTTCAGTGTCTGCACATGCTCATCGTGGTGGACAAAGGGGGCAGTAGGAAGAGCCAGGAAGGAAAAGTCACTGAGTGAGCATGCTGGCCGGTGCAAATGGCCAGGGCCGTTATCCTGCACTACGATAACAGAAGGGGGCGCCGGGGAGCCTAAGTGCCATGCCTGTCAGGCATGGGAGAGTGGGCACAGCGGGTTCTGAGCCTCCTGCAAAGGACAAGGGGAGGGGGGAGGCAGGTGGGAACAGCAGCCCTGATCATGAATCTACTTGCCGCAATTAGAAAAAGGCTGCAAAGGCAGCTCCTGAGGGTGAGGAAGAGGGACATGGCCTTCAGGGAGAATGCCAGGTGACAAGGCAGGAAAGCGGTCCCTGTAGCTGAGCGTATTCTGAGCTATGCCAGTCCTCTCCACAGCAGAACAGACTGCAACTGTGCAGCAGCTCTGCTACCTGCTCTCACCACGTGCCAGCGCTGTGCCAAGAGCTTTACCAGATTGTCACTGCTAATCCCCCAGCTAGTATTAAAACTTGGCCATGTTTTCTGTTAAGCAACTCCATGGCAATGTATATACATTCATGATGGGGAGGTCTGCATAATGCACAGTCTCTCATACTCCACGAGATTGCATCAAACACAGGTAACCTCTGGGGTTGCTAACCCTCAGAAATGGGAACACACAGACCAAAGCCCACCATGTCCTCTGCAACCCAAAGGCTACAAGAAGCTTCCATTTATATCTACTTGGAACCACCAGCAAAGTACATGAATGCCTTTTTTTTTTTTTCATTTTAGAAAAAAAAAGTGATAATCCTAATGCATTTTTTGCATTTTTAGAAGTCAAATCGCTGAAAATGCACTCTCCAGAGCTAAGTAAAACAGCGTTTACCTAAAGCTCTTCAGCAATGGAGGCCCCAAGAGAGCAGAGGAGTCTCTTCTGGACACTGGTTACGCCTTCAGGGGAACGTCCCCTGGACGTGGAAAGTCCACCCTGACACTGGTTATGCCTTCAGGGGAACGTCTCCTGGGCGTGGAAAGTCCACCCTGACACTGGTTATGCCTTCAGGGGAACGTCTCCTGGATGCGGAAAGTCCCCTTGACACTGGTTATGCCTTCAGGGTAACATCTCCTGGGCGTGGAAAGTCCACCCTGACACTGGTTATGCCTTCAGGGGAACGTCTCCTGGACGTGGAAAGTCCACCCTGACACTGGTTATGCCTTCAGGGGAACGTCTCCTGGACGTGGAAAGTCCACCCTGACACTGGTTATGGCTTCAGGGGATCGTCTCCTGGATGTGGAAAGTCCCCTTGACACTGGTTATGCCTTCAGGGTAACATCTCCTGGGCGTGGAAAGTCCACCCTGACACTGGTTATACCTTCAGGGGAACCTGTCCTGGATGTGGAAAGTCCACCCTGACACTGGTTATGCCTTCAGGGGAACCTCTCCTGGATGTGGAAAGTCCACCCTGACACTGATTATACCTTCAAAGAACCTCTCCTAGGTGTGGAAAGTCCACCCTGACACTGATTATACCTTCAGGAGAACGTCTCCTGGACATGGAAAGTCCACCTTGACACTGATTATGCCTTCAGGGAGGATGGGTCCCAGGTGAACATTGCTGGAAAGGACACAGTGGATGCAGCCCTAAAGGCTCGGTCTAGACTCTGCCTCCACCTGGCCACGTGGCCTCGGACGAAGGAATGTACTTGCTTTTCACCTGTGTCCTCAACTGTCCAGGAGGAATAAGGACCCACTTGATTGAGGTATGTGAATGCTCCTTGAAAGTGTAAAAGCATAAAACTAATTGGAAATATTATTATTCTAACAACAGGTATGGAAGAATAAAGTATGATATGCTTTAAATGCCAGAGAAAATTGAATCATTTTCTAGCAAAACACAGATTACTAAATTTAACTTAAGTATTAGAAATGCCTCAAGAGACAGGTAACCACAAAAGAAATGGAAAGATCTGTTAAAAGTTCTACCACCTATCATTAAAAATGTGTCAAGCCCAGATGATTTTAAAGGCAATTGTGTTAAACCTTCAAAGAATGGATAACTTTTATGATAGTCAAATTATTCTAGGACATAGGAAACAGATATATACTGTTCTAATTCATGGATATTATCCTAATACCAAAACATAATAAAAATATAAACTGATCTAGTTTATGGCCATTAATGCAAAAATTCTAAAATAAAATAATAGAAATATTTAACACCAAGTTAAAAATGGCACATGAAGATCAACTAGGGTTTATTCCAAGTGTAAGAATACTTTAGAAATTAGCTAATCTTCTAATAACCTTACATTGGCGAAGGTCACCTGTCAGTAGATTGCAGCCATTCTTGACCAAATGGTGTAACAGAATGGAGTGAAGTGAATGGGCGGCAGGCCACCTGCATAGCTGACCAACCTCCCCACCCTGACCACTTGCGTCGGTTGACCGAAGAGGCACCCCCAGAGGTCTAATTTTCACTGACCACATACGCACCACATAAACCCAATGGAAGTGCCTTATGTTGACCACCTGGGGATCAACTTAACAGAGGTTCTTGCTGTATATAGAAATATACAAATACCCCAACCAGGAGCATTAATTAGACGCTGTCTGTAAACATCATATTCAATGAGCGAGACAGTGAAACACTGACATTGGGAACCAGGCATGCTCCCTGTCACGTCCGCTGCTCACCTTTCTAGAGTCTCCAGCTTTTGAAATAAAACAAGAAAATGAAATAAACACAGAGATGTTGACAAGAAATATTTATCATTTGTGAATATAATTGTACAAGCAAAAAATCTCAGGAAAACAATTTAAGAAAATGGCTGGATCAAGCTAAAAATGCAAACACAAACACCCCCCCCAAAAAAAAAACCTACATCATTTTCTTTTACAGTAACTATACTAGTCAGAAATTGAAAAATGAAAAAAAAAAGTATTCACACGAATGACAAAGCTATTGAATACCATTCTGGAAATCCTGGGGCCTCTAAGAATGATGATAAATCCCCCCTGTCTATATTCTGTAAATGCAACGACAAAGCTTGGACCACGGCATATCTGTTTAGAGCAGTGACTTTCAACTGGGGCGCCATGAAAAATTTTAAAGATCATTAATTTAATTATTTTCAAAACAAGTTCGAATCACAGTAAGTATATTCCTTTTTTCCTTTTTTTTTTTTTTTGTCAACATGATTTTAAGTGTGCCGCAAAAGTTTAACCATAGGTTCAAGTGTGCAGGAAGATAAAAAATGGTTGAAAAACAGTGGTATAGAGTGTGATTTACTGAACATTGTAAGCTCACTGTTGAGACCTACTGCTCAGAAAAAAAGTTCCTTTCTCCGGTCACCCAGAGCTCCGATGGAGAGGTACAAGGAGATTACAGCTGTTTTCATACCTGCTCACACAACATCTATTCTGCAGCCCACGGATGGAGGAGTCACTCAACTTTCACATCTTATTCTTAAGCAACACATTCTTTAAGGCCATGGCTCTGATGGATCTGGGAAATGTCACTTGAAAACCTTCTAGAAAGGATTCACCATTCTAGATCCATCAAGAACATTTGTGATTCATGGGAAGAGGTCAGAATATCAACATTTACAGGAGTTTAGGAGAAGTGGATTCCAGCCCTCATAGAGGACTTTGAGGGGTGCAAGAGTTTAGTGGAGGCAGTCACTGCAGATGTGGGGGACACAGCAAGACAACTAGAATTGGAAGTGCAGCCTGCAGATGGGACTGAATTGCTGCCACCTCATGATCGGACTTCGTAGGTGAGCAGCTGCTTCTTATGGAAAGTGAATAGAGTGGCTGCTTGAGACAGCGTCTTCTCCTGGTGAAGATGCCGTGAGCATTGTTGAATGACAAGTAAGGATTCAAAATACCCCCTAAACTATGTTGGCAAAGCAGCAGCAGGTTTGAGAGGATTGACTCCAACTTTGAAAGTTCTACTGCAGGAAAAATGCTACTAAATAGCGTCACATGCTACAGAGAAATCTTCACGAAAGGAAGAGTACACTCAATGTGGCAAAGTCTGTTGCTTTATTTTAACAAATTGCCACAGCCACTCGAGCCTTCATTAACCACCAACCTCATCAGCCTGCAGCCACCAACATCCAGGCAAGACCCTCACCTGCAAAAAGAGTATGATTTGCTGAAGGGCCAGATGATTATCAGCATATTTTACTAATAAAGCATTTTTAATTAAGGTACAGGAATTGTGTTTTAGACGCGATGGTACTGCACACTTAATAAACTACCGTATAGGGGAAACATAACTTTTATATGCACTGGGGAACCAAAAAGTTCACATGACTCACTTTACTGCAACGTTGGCTTTGCCATGGTGGTCAGGAACTGAACCCCCAATGTCTCTGGGGTGTCCCCAGTTAAGGAAGCCTGTACACATCCAATTAAGGTTATTAACGCAAGACTGGAAGGGCGAGGCATTATGTTCTTGGACATAAATACACAATTTCAAAAGAGAAAACCGTTCTCACATTATAAATAAGCTTCATAAAATTCTAATAAAAATTTTAATGTATATTTGGGAGGATTTCCAGATATATTAATATTAACATTGATATTGAAAAATAAATATGTGAGAATTATCGTGAAATTTTTGGAAAAGGCTAGCAAGGATGTTTTTGATCTAATCAGAGTTGAAGAGCCAGGTTCAGAAACACACAGGTAAGTCAGCGGGCAGTGGCTCCGATTGTGAAGGCGTGAGGAACATGTCCACACTGGCCGGGCCCTCACTCTCGAGGCCTGTTTGTCACAGCATGGTAAAGCGTTAGAGGACAGCATGGACAACCTGAAGACGGCCTCGGGTAGGGGCCCTCCTCCCAGGCAAATGGAACACCCCAGTTCATCAACTTCAAAACACAGCCCTCCTGCAGTCTCCATCTCAGCAAGCAGAAACTGTCCTTCCAGTCACTTTGGGGACTCCTCTGTGACATGTTTCATCATCTTCATCCAAACCACCCACAAACCCCAGTGGCTTTGCTTTCAATGTGCATTGGAAGTTGGCCACTACATCCTCACTCCTGGTCCAAGCCTCCTCTGCCCTGGATTACTGCAGCAGCCTCCCTGCCTGCACCTTTCATCTTTTTCTTCTGAGGATGATCTTTTTAAAAGGCGCAAATCAGATCAAGGCAAAGCTCTCAGAGGGCTCCCACCTGTGGCTCAGAGTAGCATCAGCTTCACTATGGCCTCCTGCCAGCGTGCCCCAGCACCCTCCCACCATCCCTCTGACCCTGCTGCTTCTGCTCAGAACCTTGAGGCCTCCTCACTCTGCTTCAAACAGAGCAAGCACAGCTCTGCCTCAGGGCCTCACACTCGCTGCCCCTCCACTTCCTTCAGGGTTTCTACAGCATTTCTGAGCCAGTCCCAGGAGCCCAGCCCCTGTCCCTGCGGTCTCCAGCTGACTGCTCTCTGATCCATCAACTAAGGATTTGCTTTCTGTCTTGCCCCCTCAACAGAAAGTCAACTCTGTGAAGCCAGAATCTCTGGTCTTCTGTTCACGCTGAACCCTAAGGGCTGAGAACAGAAGCTGGCACACAGTGAGAGCTTGGTATTTGCTTCACACCACCAGGGCCTCCCACTGACGGGGACTTCACACTACGCTCCTGGTGGCGGCCCAGGGGCAACTATCAGAAAGCTTGTCATGATGCAAGGAGATGGAAATTAGAACAAGATTCTGCTTTTTCTTCTAATGAACTGGCAAAATGTTTGACTGCTAATATGTGTCATTACTGGAAGGGGGGCATTAACTCTCTGCAGCTCTGAGAGGTTCCCACGCTCTGACTCAGGGCCTCTCCCTGCCTTAGGACTCTTCCTAAGGAAACAAACAAGGTGGAGCCCTGGAATTATGATCCTTACAGGATTATTTACCAAATTAATAACATCTACAAAAAATAAAAATTTGGCAATAATCTGGATAGCTAACATTAGGAGAACTGCTAAGTAAAATGTGAGGTTTCTATAAAACGGAATGAAATGCAACTGTTTAGAACATGTCAAAGGAATAAGCCTGTGGTGCTCCAGTAAGTGGAAAAGGACAGCAAAATGGCGCATCTACTGGGTAATCAGATGCACACGTGCACTTGCTGATGGACATGAGGAGTCCGGCTCCACTCCAGGCCACCACCTGAAAACTGCCGCTCTGCCTTGTACTCACCAAGGCTGCAGATGAAGCCCAGGCCGCAGTGGCACCTTGCTACCTCACCTGGAGAGGCAAAGGGACAGACACAGGTGCTGGCAAAGGAGAAGCAGAGCAGCCTAGCCATGTGATGGAGCAAGGAGCATGCAGGGCGGCTAACGGCCTCTGTGGCGCAGGCGGCTTGTGGCCATGCAGACGCTGTCTTCTTGCTTGCAAAAACAATTATTGCACGGCCACCACAAAACACTCAGAAGCTATTAAAAAAGGTGCAGAGAAAAACTGAAGACCACTGAAAACTCCACATCCAGCAGCCACCACTGTCATCACCTCGGTGCACAGGGGACAAACCATCGACCCCAGGTCCCCAGGCCCTGTGGACATGGTTGCACCCTTTGGACCCACTGGCCGCTGGAGGCAGAGCCATCTGGCTTTTCTGTCAAGGGCATTTGGCTCAGAATCTGCTAGGCGCCCACGTTCTTCTGGTTCCCAGTTCACTTTTTAGCAAAGCTGCTCAGCCACTGCCGGCATCGCTCGAGTGACTGGAGACGCCAGGGAAGAACAGATGGCTCTTGGTCTGGCGCTTCTGTGTCCCTGGCATTTCTCACGTGATCACTGTATCTGAATGGAGGAAAATAATGCTTTTTCTATAACTAGAAGAAATGCTTCTCCTAATCAAAAAAGACACCACTAACTTCAGATGCAAACAACACTTTCCAATATTGACTATGCTTTTACATAACAGGCGCCTTCAGGACAGGAGTGGGGGCTCAACAGGAAGAGAAGCATGTAGGGGAGGGAGGCGGAACAAGCCCTGACCTGGGTCCACGGCCCCTCAGCTGACAGAGATGGGCTCCCTCTAGGAAAAAAAACAAGTAGTAGAATCCGTGCACTGGTCTCACCTGATTAGAGAATGGTTTACATGTTTGAAAGGTTTTTCTCTTACTCAAGGGTATCCATGGGGCCTTGTTTTAGTAAACATTGCCCTTCCAGGAGTGGCAGAGAAATACAGACCCCCACTACCAAAAGGAACATTTTTGGACCCCTAAATAATACACTATAACGATGGTAAAATATGTAAAAACGTTACATCCGGATATATGAAGTATACAATCATTAAAAGCCTATGAGCCTACGACACCTGTTTACAACTATGAGCCTATGAGTCTATGACACCCCTTTATGACTGTTTCTTGGTTTCATAAGTATCTATCTATGATGTTTCTTTGGTAAAAAGCAAATCACAGCTATAGAACATAACCCCGTGGTTCTAATCCATTATGTGGGATGCAAGCCATCTATCCAAGAGGCTGCCCCAATGACGGAAGTTCTGGGTGGGGGTGAGCATGAGGCAACCAGGTTCTCTAAGGAGGGTTTCTTGGAAAGGCAGGCACTGCTGGGAGCCCAGTCCAGCCCAGACCCCAGCTGCCCTCAGTCAGCTGTGAGGCTGGGGGAAGGAGCAGGCAGCTGGGAATCCCAGCAGCGCCTACCAGGTGTAACCAAATTGGCCAGGATCCAACGGGTCCAGAGGAGGGATCCAACTTGTGCTTGAAGAGTGGGAACAGCCTGCCATCAGCCCACGGAGAGTGGGGACCGCCTGCCATCAGCACAGGGAGAGTGGGGACAGCCTACCATCAGCCCAGGGCTCAGCTCTGCCCCCCTTTCTTCTGCCCTTGGGTAAGACACGCACCTAAACCTGCCTCATGGCCCTCACTGGGATTATGTGGGAGAAACACGCAGACTTTCAAGAGCAGGCCTGGGCTCTTGCTGCTGTGACACCTCAGTGCCCAGCCTCAAGCCTGCCGCCCTTGCTGCTGCCCCTGGTTCATGCAGATATGAGTCAGAAGGTCACAAAGACCTGGTTTCAGTCCTGTACGGGCCGTTCTGGTGCAGCCACTGCCTGCAGGTCCGACCACACAGTCAAGGAGCTGGAGGCGCTTCCAGGCGGGAGCCAGGTCTGGGATATGACCACATTCCCCAGAAGCCCAGGTGGGGGGCCAGGTTCACAGTAGGTGTGCCACTAGACTGAGTCTCTTGGCAGCTGCCCTGGGCTCTGGGCAGCTGGGCGGTTGGGGGTCTAGCCATGGGCTTTGATTCAGGCTAGAGCCCTGCTCTGCCATCTTCCTGCTGAGCTCATGTTCTCTCTGTAAAGTGAGGATAACCACACAAACTACAGAGAACTTCTCCATGAGAATCATTCCAAGAAAAGTCAGGGTGTTCAGGGAGATCCCATACCTGCTTTAGAAAGGCGCACTCCTCCCCAGCACCTGCGATGAAGCTGAATTAACCTGTATCCTGCAAAAGATGCACCTTTACATTGGGAAAAGCTCTAAGGGAGACCCTTACTTACCCAACCCAAACAAACAGCAGGACCAGCTCCTGTGGTGAGAGTCAAGGCAAGTTCAAGAACAAGCCAGATGGCAGGGCAGGCTGCCCCGGGAGAAGTGAACCTGGAGTATGGTCAGTTCAGACTCATAGCTTCACGGTGCAGGTGGCTCCTGTCTAACTTTTGTCCTAGACCTAATTTACATCCAGCATTGTTCTCAGCTGACTTATAAAATAAGTTTTCCACCAAATCATGTTTTAAACAACTCCCTCAGACAACAGGGAAGAGAAAATATAACAGGGAGGTGGCAGGTTGGCAGGTTGATGAGGCAGCAGGCGGGACACGGAGGTGCGCATTTGCCCTCTTGGAATCTGCTGCAGTCACATCCTTTGCCACGTGCCTTCATAGTCCTCCCGCTAAAGAGGCCGGGAGAATTTCTCTACCCCTTAGCTTTGGGTTCAGCCCCATCATGCTTTGGCCAGCGGAAAGCTGGCAACTATAATGTGACCAAAGAATTAAAGAGCTCTGGCACCACTGGGCAGCCCTCTTGTCCATGCGGTTGCCTTGAGAATATGCCCCGGCTGTCACGCTGGCCGAGGAGGAGGGTGAGAGACAGAGCAGAGACATCCCAGTCAAGACACCAGAGCTGAGGAGCTGAAGGACATTCTGCTTAGCAAGTATCCAAGGTACTCAATACCCGTCGACGGATGAGCCAGTCGATGAAGCCAGTCGACGAACTAACACGTGTCCACACAAGAGAAAACGCCATTAAATTCAAGTAGGGGGACAGAGAGGAGGGAGGGGACTGGTCAGCTCTCACCTAACGTGCATGATGTAGGGTCTACAGCACACGCCCTGGGTGAAGGGCTCAGCTATACCTTGAACTTTACCTAACAAATGAAAACAACGTAACCCAATCATGTGTACTCTATGTTAATCTGAAATAAATTATATATAAAAAAAAAGACACCAGAGCTGAGCCTGGCCTCCGCTGGCCACCCCACAGACGTGGAAGCTGAACAAATTCTTATCGTTTTTTGTGCTCCTGAGGCTTTGTGGTTGTTTGTTACTTGGCAATAGCCGATTGATACGGTTCTGGATTTCTAACGAGTAAGAGGTAAAAGGGGATGAGCTTCGAATAGAGAGAAAAGAAGTGGGCTGCTTAGCACAGGTTGCTTTGTGATCATCAGTGCTCCTTGACAACTGGCATCTCGCAAGGGGACCTTGTGGCCCCCCGTGGGTGCCAAGATGGAAGTCACCTGCCTGTGAGTCAAGGGTTAAGACAAAGTGGTTTTGTAAGGTCCATCCAAGCTGTCAGATTAGAGATGTATTTGTAGATTAATTGAATTATGAAGGTTATAATTAGCTCATCAGACAGCATGATCACATACTAAGTTTTGTTCTGAATACTTAGGGAGACAATTACATAGTTTGTTACAGGAAGAAAAATAGATCCTGAAACTTCATGTAGAATGAGAACTCAGCAGGTAGCGAAAACTCCTAATTAGAATACTTGGGAAAGAACTCCTCCACTTCCTTTTAAAGAACAATATAATTACTTCTAAGAATTGAAAAATTGCTTCGTTTGATCAAATATTTTGATTAGGAAAGAAATTAATTGTACTGTGTCTTCATTTGTATTTACAGTGAATAAATGAATGCTAAAAATAACAACAGCAGTAAAACTGCTTGTCAAAAAAAAAAAAAAAAAAAGATGAGGCCTGCGCCTGTGGCTCAAAGGAGTGGGGCACCGGCCCCATTTGCCGGAGGTGGTGGGTTCAAGCCCAGCCCCGGTCAAAAACTGCAAAAAAAAGAGAAACCTTTCAAAATCCAGATGAAAATAAACCGGAAGCTCTGTGTGGAAGCTGACGACTACAGACCAAGACACAAACGGGTCAAAGGCCCTGCACGCACCCAAAGGGAGACTCGTGCCCATTAGGAGACGGCTGAAGAGGCGGCCGAATCAGAGTAAATCATCCAGCATGGTGTTTGCACCAGTGAAGGAGTGCCACCAGGACTGCAGTCACAATTCCAGCCTCCCTAGCAGGATAACCGCTGCTCAGACCTGGGCATTTGAGGCCATCAGCAAGGTCAAGCTTCACTGCGGCACTGGCAGCCACCGTACAGAGCTCCTTCAGCCAGGCACCTCGTGAAGCAGCTGTGCTATAGACAAAGTGTGTCCAAGAGGCTAGGACTTGCCATGGTCCCGGGCTACCCGCTGCTAGCGGATGCTGGAGCTCTCAAGGGTCACTCTAAAGCCTTGCTCTTCCAATTTTGTCACAATTCTAATCCACTAACCCATGCAGGAGAACACAAGTGCCTACTGAAAACAGGAGTGCTGTAACTCAAAGACTGACCAGGGCGCACTAGTGCCCACACCGTCCAGGCAGTGGCCACAGAGACCAGAGCCTCTGCACTGGAGAAGCAACACGGGGAGCCCGCCAAGCAAGCAGAAAGCGGCCACCTTGCCCCTGGGTCTCCTCACAGAACTCTTTAACACGGGCCTTCCCTGACTGCCCGCAATCTGGCTGTGCCCAAAGCATGGCGTTCCCCCAGCCTCTGGCCTTGCACACACCCCTTATCCATGGAGGAAGGCCCATTCTAGTCCGCCTGGCCAGGTCCTCCAGCCCATCCTTCCAGACTCAGCGCAAGCTCATCCGCAAGCTGTTCCTGCACACACCGAGTTAGCTGGTCCCCTCCCCTCCACTTCCTCCTCCTCCTCCTCCTGGATCCCTGTGCTCACCCCCTACATAGCGTGATATTCACAAAAGATCTATGCCAAGGCCTTTGCAAACACCCAATTTGCAAATCCTTCAGTAGCATGAAATTGCCATAAAACACAGAGAAATAACAGGGAAACATTTAAGCCACCCCTCCGACCCTTTAATGATTCAATAAACTCAAGGGTGAAATCATTTATAAAACTATTAAAACAAATCCTTTCACCCAAATAAATCCCATACCATTTAATCACATCATTACCGAACATTAAATGTGCACTCACTGAAGTGGGTAGAACAAAAATAATAAGGAATGCAAATGTTTGGTGTTTGCTTTGTTAGTTACCAGGCAAAGCTTTCTCTGTGTTAACTTGCTTCATCCGAACAACGCTACAAGGTAGACAGGACAGCAGGCATCATTCCCAGGGGGAGACAGGGCGCTCGGCCGGGAGGGGGGCTTTCTGATGGAGTGCCGGTGTTTCCGGCTGTGGGCACAGATGCAGCTGCCTCTCTGAGCCTCAGTTTCTGATTCTGTAAAATAGTGCTAATGTGTTGGGAGGATCAAACGAGTTCATCCTGACACCATACAGCACATGCCTAGTGCCTGTTGGCCATCATCTTGGTGGTGATGTCTGACTGGGTGACGAGAGGATGACAGTAACTGGCCAGCACAATTACTAGGGTAGAGGACTTGCTCTTTCCTCTTAATCTCTCGGATGGACCATTCCAAATTCAGACAGTCAGTCCCCTGGTTACAAATGAGATAGGTTGTATAGGTCTGTTCTGAAGTTTTTATATGTATGTTGGAACAGGGGCATTTACCTACTTCCTGCAATAGCCTCCATTCATAAGTGTGAGTCAGACTCTAGTCAGATGGCTGTAACTCAGGGACTGAGGTGGAAACTCCTGGCTTGTTGACAAAGGGTCACAGCCATTTCTGCTGGAGCACTCACCGTCCACCCAAAGGGGACTGTGAATGTGTCTAGCTGTCCCTACAGGAATGGCCCTGTGCCCAGCACACACGTAGTGTTAAGATTCTCCCAGTATGATGGGCATGTCAAGGCAAATGAATGGGGGGGGGAGGGCTGCTGCCTGGGCGGTGCCATCTCCACTCGTGATGAGCACACAGAGCGATGCACCAAGGCAGGAACTGGGATGTGGCAGGGAAGGTTGTGAGAGTGCCTGAGAATCCTAGGGTGGGAACACTGCAGGCACTGTCAGGAGCTGGGGAGGGCTGCCCCTGCAGGCCCTGTGTGGGGCTGGGACGCAGGTCAAGGAGGCCCCACCAGGAACATGGGACTGCTGGGTTTGAGAAAATAGAACCATATAAATCAAAATAACTACATTAGCAGGAATTCAGCTTGGGTGTCCCTTCCTTCCACACCTCACTGACTGGCTTCATGAAAACCTCCTCTTCTGTCCCAAACAATTGTGTTTGAAAGGGGGTTTCTCCTGTGGAAGGGGGGGACATGACCACTCTCCATAGGGAAGCAAGTCTGGGGTAGCCATCATCACATTCCTGCAAGAGGCACCAAACACCGAGCCCCTTCCCCCGGTGGCTGCCCCTGTCCTGTGACTGCCAAAGCACCGCCTGGCAGCTGTGGAAGCAGAGCAGGAGCCCAGCCCCAGACCGCTCATCTCTCTGAAGCCAGGGTGGGAGCGGACTCACACTCCTTCCCGGCAGGGGGCTTTGGACCCTGGCAGAGTTCAGATGCATGCGCAGTGCTGCTGTGACCAACCTGAACTTGGGACAATGTTTGAACCTTAAAAGACTAACTCTGCACCATGCTCAGTGGGAGCTGACTTGAGTGGGCTATGTCACCTCGCTGCCATGATGATGTCATTTTTTCCTGCTGCTAGGACAGAGCAGGGACCTGAGCAGATGCCGGTGCTCAGAGGAAGCAGACAGGCCTCTGCCAAGGACCCTGGGCTCTCCCCGGGTGGGGCAGCCAGCTCATCAAGCTTGAGGACCTGAGGGGCTGCCTCACGATGCCTACAGGCCCCGCGGGGTGAGCTGCTGGTGACACTCAAGGTTGTGATGACACTTTCCTTTACTGGCACTTAGGCACAGTGGGCCCAGCAGGCCCCTTGCCTTGCCTGTCACCAAGGCCACCAAGTATCGGCCTGAGTTACCCCACACAACCAGCCGTAGTGTCAGCGTCTACAGGACAGCAGGTAGTAAATGTCTCATTAGCAAGGGGAGAAGGTGAGTCACAGGAAACATAAAATCACTGTGGTTATATCATGAAGCCTTAGCTTTTCTCACCATCAGGAGCAAGTGTAAGTAACAGTAATGATAATATCTTAATAATTTACTTAATTTATTTCCAATAATCTTTTTTTTTGTTGTTGTTGTTGTAGTTCGGCTGGGGCCAGGTTTGAACCCGCCACCCTCGGTATATGGGGCCAGCACCCTACTCACTGAGCCATAGGCACCACCCTTTTTCCAATAATCTTAGAGCCCTTTTCTGAAAATGAAACTTCTCCATTCTTTTATCATATTCATTAAATATACATGGACACCATTGTATTTACAATGAAAGAAAGATACATTGAAGTAACATTGTAGGCAGCAAATATAAATATGACATTAATAAAAGATTACAAACATTTTGATGTACTTTACGGCCCCTTCGGCTGAGAACTACATTCTTCAATCCTCTCTTGATAAAAGAAGAACCTTCAAGTTATTTAACCTAGAACAGAATGACTTTAAAGATAGTGTATTAGAAACATAAAGTAAGGAAATATCTCATTGGCTCTCTGCTGGCCGGAATGTGACAAAATAATTACTCTGCACGGAATAAGAATGTGTTTTGTTAAACAATTCCATTATTTCCATGGTAATAAAGTAGAGAGACGTTATATGAGTTTCTACTATGTCTTCTAAAAACTTTATTCTGCTCTGAGCATTATTTTTATATTTGCAGAAGATACTAAAATTGTGTGTTAAGATTTGAAAGAAATGTTAAACGGGAACAATTTTCTAAAAACAAGGTGATACTCCACATTTTGCACATAACATTTTGAGTGTAAAATGTTTTTCCAGGAGTGAAAAAGAGGTGTCTGTGAGGAGAGAAGTTCAGGTGATGTTTTCACCCAGTTGTTTGGAATCTTATGAGAAGGTCCTTCTGCTGTCATCTAGGGCTTGTCTCCCCCACCCGCCTGTTCTGCTAGTTAACCAAGCCACTAGATGGCATTTCAGACCCCATACCGCCTTCCTTCTCCTTTTATGTCCCATAGGTCGGTGCTTCCCACTTTGAGTCAGGTGGGATAGGCTCAGGTGCAGGAACGAGCATCTGGCCCCTACCTGGAAAGACATTCTCACCTTCACTGTCCCAGCAGCTCACCAGCCTGTGTGCCTCAGGGGCTGGTTCTCAAGGTTGAGGGTTGTGGGGAACCACCCTGCCTGCGGCACAGAAGACCCCCGGGCCTGCCCACGCACTGATCCATGCCCTGCAGCGGGCTGATCTGGGCTGGCCGGTAGCCTGGCCCCATGCTTTGAGAAATACTATGTGACTGCAGTGGTGCTCAGCAGAGAAGCAGAAGGAGCCAGGAGGAGGCGAGACCACCGGGTGAAGAAAGCGCCCGCGTTTGCTGTGAGAAGTTCTCACGTGTCTGTGACAGGCGGATGAGATGTGAGATTAACAAAAGTTTCTGAGGACAGATTTAGTGGTACACCCAATATAAGGAATGGATTACGAGTAGCAGTGAAACTGTCTTTATTCTCTGTGCACTTGAAATCGACTCAAGGTCTTATGCAATGTCTTAACTACAATTCCAGTTTTTCCCTTTCCAAGAATGGATTTGGTTTGCCTGGGGATTATTCACGGTGAACTTGCTTTGTGAGGAGAGGTGTCTCCTGTCTTAATTACATTTTGGTAATCTCCTTTTAATTACTTGCCTCCTGTGCATTCCCCAGAGGAGAAGGATGGCTGGTAAGACATTTAACGAGCTTTAAGGATGATGCATTAACTACTCCTATTACTTGTTACTTCTTTTCCCTGCTATTAAAAAAAGACCAGGCTGAGATTAAACGTGAGGAGCCCTCTCAGGGAGCAGCCGCCTCGCCTTCCGGCCGCCCGAGGCTGAGCTGCCCATTGGGGCTCAGAAGTCATCACTGCTTCTTCTTCGCTCAGAGGAAGGGACCCAGACGGCAGCAAAAGATGCCGGCACCCTTGTGGTCTGTCCCTGCCACACCTCTTGTTCCCACTGGCAAACAGGACAAAAGAAAGCCCTCACCTCCCTGGGATTCGCGATGACCAAAACCACACACGGTCACCCCCTGCCCTGCCGTGTCTCACTCTCCTGGTCTCACACTGTCCTTCCAGCCCACGATTCCCTGGCTCAGCTTGTCCTCCTGCTAAACGATTCCCGATTCACTTTGGCTCAGGCCCTGGCTGTTCCCTCATCCTCCTAGGCCCACTCTGGGGGGTGACAGGATGGCGTTCCGGGAGCGCTGACTGTGCACTGACAGGACCCAGCAGGAGGTGGCACTGCAGGGCCCCCAAGGGCGGAGCCGCCTCAGTGTCCTGGTCCCCAGCCCACTCCAGTCACTCCTGTCTTAGAGCACATTTATCCTCATCGCTCTTTTCACAATGAACCCTAAACCTTCTCACTGGCTGCTGAGCAAAGTGCTTCCGGAGGTGAAGGCGGCTGGGAGATCAGGTCGAGCTCACTAAGGCTGGGGAAGCTGCAGAGACGCTCACACCCCGGGCCAGTAACTCCAGAGCCAGCAGAGAGACCCTGGTGACCTGTGCATGAGACGGTCCAGCCACCCTAAGGCAGGACTGTGGAGGTCTGAGCACAGCCTCTTCCATTTAGGGGTCCCTCAAAGATCCAGAGTAAAAGCCAAAATCTTTACAAGGACCCTAGGCCACCCGCCCTGCCTGTGTCGCCTACAGCCCTCTCCTTCACCCACCCCACAACTGTCCTCACACATCTCAAACCCATGGGCTCCTCCTGCCCGGGCCGTCACATTGGCCGTGCGGGAGCCCCTTCCCCTCTGCCACTAACTCCCGGCCTTGCCTCACAGGCCTAGAAGTCACCCTCTCAGTCAGGTGCAATCCTGTCATCCTGTTTCCCTCTCTAGAATGGAGGCCCCTGCAAGGCGGGGACCCGTCCGTTTGGTTCACTAAGCTCGGCACCTGCTCAGTGCCTGGTGCTCAGGAGCCCCTAGGAAACACGCCCACAGAGACAGAGAACGAAGCCACAATGGAGGGGCTTGTGCCAAATGAAATGCACATGTTAGAGGGAAACGATGGGCTGGGAGAGAGCCAGGCTGCCACTCTGAGGGGAAGGGGAAGAGAGCGGTCCAGGGAGCCCCGAGGAGAGGCCGTGGGGCTGACCCGGAAAACCTGGTCCTCGTCTGTTGCACCCGCAAGGTATATACTACTTAGATATCAGTGAAAAATGTCAAGAGTCCAGAACACAATCCCCAAACTCAAAAGCAGATACAGTCTGTCATTGGCCCATTCCCAAAAGATATTTATATAGAAAAGGGATTGGATGTAAAAATACCAAAATATCAATACTGGTTGTTCTTAGGGGTGATTTTAATTTTTTCTTCAAAATTATCAGTATATTCCAAATAGTGTATTGGCTTAAACTTGTGAAATCGTCAATATTCGATCACCTATGACTTTTGACAATGGTAATTTCATGTAATTCGCCCCTACAGAAAATAATTATTTAAAACAATATATAAAGGGCTGCTTCTGAGATCAAGAAAAATATTCCTGTTCTTTGACCCTGTTATTTAACTTCTTAAATTCTTCCCTAAGGAAAGAATCCAAAACACGGATATGGATTTACATACACAGAGTTCACTGTAGAGTAAATTACAGTGGCAAAAGCTGCGGGAAAATCTGAGTGCTTAAAAGGAAGGGAGTTTGATGGAATGTCATAGAGTCATTTTAACGTCCTTTAAGTGACATGGCACAATTTCATGCTAAGTGAAAAAAAGCAAGATATGTGATTATATACACAGCATTCTCTACGCTCTTTTTAAAAAGTGCATTAAAAATAGGGACAAAGTCTCCAAGGCGGCGTGGCACACAGACTATCAGCTCTAAATCTGACCCTCCCGACAGCCCCTCCTAGCTGAGGTGGCCACTGACTTCTTGGCGTCCATCTGCTCACTGGAGACCGTGAGACAAGAAAGCGCTCGGGAAGGGCCCAGAGCTTAGCAGGTGCTCGCGGAATGGTGGCCAGGGTTGTTCTTGTCATCACACCAGCATCGTGGGGCTTAGGCTTAGATTCCTGCTTTCTTTTTTAAATTTACCTGCATTTCCCCACATTTCTACAGTGAATGCATGTTTTCAAAATCAGAGAAAGTATAATCATTAAAAATAGTGAGAGTCATCACGAGGAGAGAGCAAAGACAAATGACAGACCAGGAGAAGGTTACTTGCAACTCACATGCCAATGTGTGACTGCCTGAAACCCTGTCCGGTGTCTGCAAAAACCTGCCTGGCTGGCCTGCGCCCCCTCTCCACACTTACACACTTGTAACCTTACTCACAATCGGGTTGGCAGTTACCAAGGATTAGCAGGGAAGGTGGGGTGCCAGGAACTCTCTCGGACTGCTGGGGGGAGTGTACGCTGTACGGCCACTCAGCAGAACGCTGGCCATAGCTGGAGAAGCTAACCATGGCCTGCCCTCCAGTCAGAATTTCACACACAGTAGTGGCCATGTGCGCGCACAAGGAGACAGGCAGGAAGGCTAACTGGTGTCTGTTCCTGGTGGAGGAGGGTGAGAATCACCTATGCGTTCATTAACAGGAGGACGGTAACTGAATGGTAGCACGTTCCTCCAAATAATACACATTCCTTCATTTAAGACTATTTCTACAGCAGCTTACGTGAATGGACTGAAGCCGGTGTGTCAACATGAATAAGTCTTAAGTTCATCATGTTAAGCAAGAAAAAAATAAGTGTGGAAGACAACATTCAATATACCATATTTTTTATGTATAACGTGCACTCTTCTGCCCAAATTTTTGAGGGGAAAATAAGAATGCACATTATATATGGGTAGTACTTCTTCCTTGCCTATATAAATGTTCTTAATTCCTTTATTTATGCTTATGCATTAGAAGTGCAATTCTAGAAAGCAATAACGATATCTATATGCAAAATAACACCCTGGAATCCGGTAATCACAACCCCTCCCTGTTACCCACCTCCCTGGCCATACCCCTACCTGGCAGGCACCACAGCTGCAGGAGCCTCCAGCCCCCCCAGCCCACTGTGCCAGGCACCACTGCTACTGCCATCCTGTGCTGTGCCACCGATGGCGATGCAATGGTTAGCACCAGGACCTCGGCCAAGGAGTGTGGAAGTGGCCACATAGGGGCACCTCCTTTTCACAAGGCACGAGGCACAGAGCTGGCCACTGCAGAGAAGCTGGGATGAACCCTGGCGGCACATGAGAGTGGTCCACACGACCTGAGTGCCCAACTCCTGACAACCTCCCACCCCTATGTGAAGGTTAGGTTTTCACATAACCTCTCCCTTCATCAGCTGGGTGCCTGTAGGCAGGACCTGCTATCTCTGTGCCAGCCGCCTCATCTCTCAGATGGGAACATGAACAGCAATAGGCTTACACCAGCCAATGTACTCGAGGGACTGAGAACGGTGGGGGGCCCACAGAAAGTGCTTTATAGCGTTTGCTGCTGTTATTACTATTAACCTAAAATTTTAAAAATGATCGTGCTGTTTGCTCTAGCAGTCTTATTTCCTAGATCATATTCTAGGATCTAGGATTCCTTAGAACTCTACATTATCAGATAAAAGTAAACTCTAAAACTTCTTTGAAAAATAATAAAATAAAATGAAATAAATTTAAAAATAAAATAAAATCTTCCTAAACAAAGGATACACATCCACCTTCTAATACTCCATGTACAATCTATACCAATTTTTCAATAAGAATGAGCTAATTACCTGAAGTGATTGCCAATATATCTGATGTAGTTTAAATCAATTATCCATATTGTAGAAACTAATTTTAGCTCATTTTCACAAAGATGTTTATGTGCTGCAGACATCCTTACCTCCTCAAGGTAACAGCTGAAGTTCTGGAGGAAATATTTCCAATTTATATAGGGGATTAGATGAATTCTTAGTTTCCTCAAAAAATAATGGTATTGATTATCTGTGAGTTTGTAACAGAAATCCTTAATAACTTGTCCAAATTCTGTAGCCTTTACAAACCCTGTGTCCTCTTTATCCAGTGCAGAAAATGCCTGGAAGAAAGGAAAGAAGGAAGGGAGGGAGGGAGGGAAGAGGGGAGGAGGGAGAGAGGGAGGGTAATGTTATTGTCAAGTGAATATTTTAAAAACATTTTCCTTTAGTATCATTTCTGCCAAATGCAATTAAAATCTAGTATATAAAAGTCCCTTATAAAATTCCAAACTGCTAAATAAATGCACCATTATGAGGGACCGAGACAAGGAGGGTGCGCAGGCAGGATAGGAGCTGATGAATTCCAGAGGGAATTCACCTTATTGGCTCCTCTTTGGAGATGAGGAAGAAGAGTGGAGAGGAATTCTAGTCCCAGGCACCCAGGACCAATGGGAACCTCACCCCTGCACCCAGGAGCCCCACTGGACAGAGGGAAGGAGAAAGTAATTGGCTGACATTCTCTCCCTTCTTAAATTCTAGGCCCCCCCCCTCAGGCACAGATTTCTTGTCAACAGGGGGCTCAGGAGAGATCCCACCGTATGGGGACAGGCATCTCAAGGCAGAGTCCGACGTGGAGCAGCTAAGAGGAAGGATCATGGGGCCACCCCGACCCCCTCTCCCGCTTCCCCCCAGCCTCCACACTGAGGCTGTGGTCCTCTCCTGACCCTCGGCCACAGCCCGAGGGGCCTCACATACAAGCAGCCCCCTGATGCCCGCACCCGTGCTGGAGGGGCCGGGGTGCACACTGCCAACGTGGCGGGATAGTAGTCAGACTGAAAAAGTGCAAAAATATGCTATAAAAAGAAAACACATTTTTTTCCATCTGTCGAAATAAAATCATTCATTTTTATTGCACTAGGAAATCTGTATCGAGTGGTAGATTAAGATCTTTTTATTTAAGTAAGAATTTAATGTGCCTGCAAACCCCAAACCAAACCGCCTTACGGTTAATTCTCACTTGGGGCTAATTAGGCATACCCCATGGCCCACCAGGGTGATGGTATCTGTGTAACCAAATTAACCTTAAAATAGTAGATAGCTTTACACTGTTACTTAGCTGTGGCGATGTGAGGCATCTGTGTACAGCGAGACATCCCCTGGCCCTCTGGTCAGGGATTCGTCTTTGAACCTGGGCTCTGGTGCCCACTGTAAGTCCCTCACCTCTCTGAGCTCCAGGTACTTGGCTATAGAGATGGACTTAACTCAGAGGGCTGTTGTAAAGTTTACTAAGTTTACTGGAAAATGCCCTATCTGGGTGCTAAATGCTAATCATTAAAACAAACACGGCAAACTGAGCTTTGTGCTGCCAGGGCACCTGCAGGCGTGTGGCATAGTGAGGGCACTGTGCAATGCTCAGCAGGGCTGACCTGGGTCCAGCTTTCTCTGGCCCCAGGGTCTGTACTTGACTGAGTCTGTGTGCAAATCCAGCTGCCCAAGCCACAGGCTGGTGGAAGAATTGAATGTGAAAAGGCTTAGGAAACTGTGCATTATATAAATGTAAGGAACAGTCACATCATTTCAGCACCTCCGCTGACATACAGAAATGCCCCTCTGATGGCTGTCCTTAGATGTCATCATCCCTCGCTCCCCTCCCACCCCGGTG
The DNA here is from genome assembly GCA_963574355.1 of Loris lydekkerianus. Taxonomy (NCBI): domain Eukaryota; kingdom Metazoa; phylum Chordata; class Mammalia; order Primates; family Lorisidae; genus Loris; species Loris lydekkerianus. Next base: position 599 of record CAUYPK010140953.1, on the reverse strand, counting down.
GCCTCTGTCCACCCACCTTCCCCCAGTACCCCCGTCCATCTGTCTGTCCACCTTCCCCAGTGCCCCTGTCTGCCCATCCATTGATCTTCCCTGTTGCCCTCAGTGCCCCCATCCATCTGTCTGTCCACCTTCCCCAGTGCCTCCGTCTGTCCATCCATCCATCTTCCCTGCTCCCCCCAGTGCCCCGTCCATCTGTCCATCCATTTTCCCTGCCTCCCCCCAGTGCCCCTGTCCATCTGTCCATCCATCTTCCCTGCTCCCCCCAGTGCCCCCGTCCATCTGTCCATCCATCTTCCCTGCTTCTCCCCAGTGCCCCCGTCCATCTGTCCATCCATCTTCCCTGCTTCTCCCCAGTGCCCCTGTCCATCTGTCCATCCATCTTCCCTGCTTCTCCCCAGTGCCCCCGTCCATCTGTCCGTCCACCTTACCTGCTTCTCCCCAGTGCCCCCGTCCATCTGTCCATCCATCTTCCCTGCTTCCCCCCAGTGCCCTCATCCATCTGTCCACCTTACCTGCTCTCTTGCTCAGAATCTTGTGGCCTAGGAGCATTTCTCAAATGTGAGAACCACAATTCTCCCCGCAGGTTCCATGGGCCTCAG
>CAUYPK010140952.1:0-31495 GCA_963574355.1 Loris lydekkerianus | reverse complement strand
GTTTGTAGTAAGTTACCTACAGTAGAAAACGAACATAATGCTCTAAGGAATGAAGGTAGTGATCCCTTAGGAGACTTAAGAATGGGATCAACAGCAGGAGGTGAGCCACCTGGGAATGAGTGAAGCTTCATCACTGCCTGAACTCTGCCTCCCATCAGATGTGGAACACCCCCCCCCCCCCATTTGTGGATAAATTGTCTTCCATGAAACTGGTCTCTAGTGCCAGAAAGGTTGAGTATTTCTGGTCCAACAGATTCTGTTATAGCCAAGTTAGACTGAAAACTTCCCTTGGGCAGGAGTTAGGTATCATTCACTATCATTTTCCTTGGCACTCACATAGTACCAGGAAAATGGTAGCCATCAATAAATATCTGTGGGGCGGCGCCTGTGACTCAAAGGATTAGGGCCTCGGTCCCATATGCCGGAGGTGGCTGGTTCAAACCCAGCCCTGGCCAAAAACTGCAAAAATAAATAAATAAATAAATAAATAAATAAATAAATAAATAAATAAATAAATATTTGTGGACTTGATGATTTTCCTTGTCCTCATACTTCTTTCCTTCTTTGTCAAGGAGCACATCAGAATTTTGGGAAACACATAAATTACGTTTTACACATTAATGAACTTGTTCATAATGTGAACCTGACTCAAAGGGTTGGAAACATATTCTTTGTGCCTATAAATATAGATTTCTGCTCAGAAAAGGTAGGATCCAAGCCTTGAAGAGTATAAATTAACCCTGGCAAAAGTCACTTTGTAGACCGGAAATGACGAGGTAGATTTACCTTTCTGGATAAATGTGGTGGCATATTCCATGCTTCAAGTTGGCTGGGCCATGGAAGACAACTATTTGGTAAAAGCCTGAATATTTCTGTGCAGGTCCCTTTAGGCGAGATTTACATTTAAATTAAGGACTCTGAGAAAAGCAGACTGCCTGCCATTCTGTGGGTGGACCTCATCTCATCAGTTGAATGCCGGAACAGGACAACAACCACCCTATTTAGAGTCTTAACTGGGTGCATTATTCCATAACTATCATGAGCTTCTGTGGGCTGTATCAATTAAAGCCTTAAAGATACCTGATGAAAAATATGTAATTCTTTCCAAAATTCAAACTTGAGTCTTCCTCATAGGAAATGCTAGCACATGCTAATTTATTCTTCTAAAACTTTATAGCAGATGTGAAGTGTGAAAAGTTGAGAAGTGAATTGCTAGTATCTCCGGAGTCAGGCTCATTAGAAGTAGTATTTGAAAAGGTGACCAGAAAGGGAATGCAGTTCAGAAAGCAGAAGGAGAATATTTTCTTTTTTTCTTTCTTTTTTTTTTCTTTTTTTTGCAGTTTTTTTTTTTTGGCCTGGGCTAGGTTTGAACTGGCCACCTCCAGCATATGGGGCCAGCACCCTACTCCTTTGAGCCACAGGCACCGCCCAGGAAATATTTTCTTTTGTCAGTGTATTGTAAAGAGAAACAAAGAAGATGAAGAGGAAGTAAACCTGGCTGTGAGAAGCATTGCTGAGCCCTGGGAGAGACTGGAGAATGAGACTCGCTAAAGACAAGACAGTGTGAGCTTGGTGAGTTATCGCCACGGGTGGAATGAGCCTACTTAATGCTCTCCTTTGAGGAAAGAGATGGTGAAAATCCCAATCCAGAAATATTAAGGAGAATACAAGCAACAGATGTTGTTTTGATGTTATTATCCTGGGAAGAATACCCCAAACAGGACCCAGTAGACAGGATCCAATAACTGTGATTCATTAAATCTAAAGTTTTAAATATTTGAATAAAATATTAAATTGAGGATAATAAGAATAATTAGTGAGGATTTACTATGTGCTAGACAACATTCTATAAGCTTTAGGTGTAAATATGCATTCTTCATGACAATCCTATGAATCATGTACTATTTTTATATCTATTCAAAAATTATATGTACCCGTTTTATATTGTGCACATTCTCTGTGCTACTAAAAGTGAAGCAAAGTTAAATAACTTGTCCAAAACTAGTAGTCATGGGGATTAGAGACAGGGGTTAATCTATAGCCTAAATTCAGAGCTCGTGCTCTGAATTATTAGGACTTGTAAGTTTCTTAAATGTAATTTACTAAAAACCAGAATAAATTCACCAGTACCTTTTAAAATTGCAATATCTAAATGGCAAAACAAGGAGTGATAAATAAAATACCAAGTTAAACCATATGAAATGTACAGTTTGTAGGTCCAGACTGACCAAATATTAATGATCCCATCTGGTTCAATGTGCATCAAACCCACTATTATTAATTTACTCACTAGGGAACATCACTGATGTTTTTAATATGCTGCTTTTATTATTTAATTTTAATTAATTTCATGATTCAGAAAGGCATCACTGCCTTTTTGCATGATTGTGGCCCTATTAATTATATATTTTTAAAAATCCTTAACTTCCCATGACACAATTTTCACACCTGAATGAATGTTTTCAGAAAATTAACACCAATAGTAAGAGGAAATTAACAACACTAATTGTCATCTGGGATTTGCAAATCATTAAAAATATTACTTTATGATGAAAATAATTAAAAAATACCACTAGAAACATTAGTGGTTTTTTTGTTGTTGTTTGTTTGTTTTCCATTCTTTTTTTTAGACCGAGTCTCAAGTTATTGACCTGGGTAGAGTGCTGTGGCAACATAGCTCACAGCAACCTCCAATTCTTGGGCTCAAGCCATTTCCTTGCCTCTGTTTTCTTCCTAATTTTAGTAGAGATAGGGTCTCACATTTTTGCTCAGTTGGGTCTCAAACTCGTGAGCTCAAGCAAACCACCTGTTTCAGCCTCCCAGAGTGCTGGGATTAGGCGTGAGCCACAGCGCCCAGCCTAAAGACATTAGTTTATTCTTAATTACTTTTGTTTTAGCAAGCCATCACATTCGAAATAAAACCCACATGTAGCAATGTTATAAGATAATCTTTCTTAGGATTGTAGTTTTTTTATTTCAAATTAATATGAGGGTATAAATTTTTAGATTATATTGTTCTCACTTCCAGGGCAAAGTTCCAGTTGTAAAAGAGCCCCTCATCCAGGGGGCGTGTTACGCACCCTCACAAAGGGCAAGTTAGGTGAGATCCCGCCTTACCCCCTCCTGCCTTCTGCCAATCATCCCCCCCCCTTAGGATTGTATTTGAAACTTTTTTTTTTTTTTTCTTTAACAGGAAATATAATCTCTCCTCAATAAATAAAAATGCCTATCACATTAAGTTCAAACTGCAGGATACTTTCCAATATTTAATGCTTTTTTATTTTTGGCTATAAATTTGTTACATTTCTTTTTCACACTAGTCAGGACTTTTATGATTTTTTTCTGTGCTTGGAGTTACTCTTCACCTTGGTGTCTGTCAAAACTCCATGATATATTAGGTGGCATTTCATATGATTCTATTTCTTGATGCATTTTCTAATACCTATTTTTGAGAAATAAATTCTTTCCTTGGAATTTCTTTCCTCCCTCCCTCCCTCCCTCCCTCCCTTCCTTCCTTCCTTCCTTCCTTCTTCCTTCCTTCCCTTTTGAACCTTTAATGAAATATATACCCTACCAAGCTCAAGAACACTGTATTCAGTGTGTCCTTGTGACAATGTTTGGGGACACACAGGGCAGAGCTAGTCCACAGAACATACGTCAGCAAAGGTACACACAGTCACAAAGTGGAAAACTGGTGCCTGGGATGATCAGTCTCCATTTCCTCCTCACTCAGCAGCATGCCAGGGTCTCAGGGCTGACGGGGAATAGATGTTCAGACTCTGCACATTGTATGGTGCCCTCCACCACATCCACCCCAGCAGCACATGGTCATCTCCCTCAGAAATTTCTCATCATGCTCATATCCCTGCATCTTGACCAGTTACAAGGTATTGGCTGCCTCCAGCAGTGCTGCCCACTCCACTTTGGGTATCACATGCATCTCACACTCAAGGTTGAACTCCACGAGGTCAATGCTATGTGAAGCTCAGTGTCCTGGAGACGCAGGAGGGAGCCATGGGTTCCCAACTACCATATGAGCTCAGCAGATTCTAGGTGGGCAGTTTCATGTCACCAAACACTTTTGCACCTCTACTGTGACTCTTATATTTTGCTTCTAACTTATTTGTGCTTGTGCTTTTTGCATACTTGTTCCTTTCTCTATTTCTCAGTAACATCAATTCAATCTCTTAAATATGTAGCCTCCTCTGTCCCTTCCCAAGTGGTCTGTCATTTTGATTAATTACCAGAGGTTGAAACTGACTTTTTGGTCATCGTTCTATCTGCCACTTATGATGTTTTCAACAATGGTAGCTGCACCCCTATACACACACACACACACACACACACACACACACTCACGCACTTACATGCACTCTCTCTCTCACACACACTCACGCACACACACACACACACAGACTAGTTTAAATGATAAGGGTATTTATCATCTCACATAAAATTCTAGTGACATAATGAGTGTCATCAGGGCAACAGCAGGAATTTGATGCTATTTTCATGGAATCAGGTTCTTCTTACCCCTCAACTCTGCCAGCATTAGTGTTTCAGACTTACTCCCATGCCTGTTGTCTTCATATTTGCAGGATGGCTTTTCATTGGTCCACACGTTATATCCACACTCAAAAATGTCTAGAGAAAGAAGGAAAACAGTCTTACCCCTGTTCTCTATTTTAGGAGCGAGGAAGCTCTACTGAGATGACTCCTGGCAGAGCTCTTCTCAGGTCTCCTGAGCCAGTTGTGGATCTGCCTCAGCCCACTTTGTGCTGCTACAACAGGATACCTGAGACTGAGAAGTTTATAATGAGCAGAAATTGATTTTCTTCCAGTTCTGGAGGCTGGGAAGATCAAGATCAAGATGCCAACATCTGGCAAGAACGTTCTTGCTGCATTATCCCATGGTGAGGGCCGAAGGGCAAAAAGGCAAAAGGGGGCCAAATTTCTCTTTTTCTACTAACAATCTATTCATGAGCGTGGAACCTTCATGACCTAAACATCTCCCACTAGGCACCACCTCCCAGTACTGCTGCATTGGGAATTAAATTCACAACACATGAATTTCTGAGGGACTTACTCAAATTATAGCAGGGTCCTGCACCTTTTCCAAACCTAATAGTGGCAAGAAAAATGAGTTGAACATGTGGCTCAGGCTAATGTTTGTCAAAGCTGGTAGTGTGTTAGTATTACCTATGCAATATTAAAAATTTCTGAGGCCTCGGCTCCACCTCCATGAATTCAGATTAAGTAGTTTGAGGGTGCAACTATAGATATAGATATAGGTATGAATATCCCATATATAGATATTTGCTATTAATATAGCAAGGGGATATAGTAAAGTTTTCTTCCAAAGCCATAATTAAGCCTCTATATGGAAGTGTCCAGGTGAAGAATGGCACAAGGTCATTCCATGATGAGGAAAGAGCAGTGGTCAAGTCCCTTAAGTGGGAAAGAATTTGGTCATTTAATAAACTGTGTGAAAGTGAGTGTGCCTGGAGAATAGTGAGAGAGAGAGAAATTGGAAATAAATCTGAAGAGATGAATTAAGGCCACACCATGCTTTGTCTTATAGACTTTTCATTTGCCTCCAAAGACTCTTTATTTCATTTTAAGTTGAACGAAAAGGATTGTGTTAGGAAGTGGATTAGAGATAGACACAAATCAGTAGATCAATTAGTAAGGTATAATCTAGGGCAAAGATAATCTATTAAGATTAGGGGACAGGAAGTGGAGATGAATATAAGTAGATGAATTACAAGCAAATTTTATGAGTAGAAATAGAAGTAATTGATTATTATTTTAGAGCTACAGGAGAGAGAAAGAGGTTCAGGGAAGACTTCAAAGCCTCTGGCTTGAGCATTGTGAGAAATAGAAGTGTCATTTATTGAAAAAGGTAACACTAGAAAAGAAGACTTTAAGGGAAAGTAATGCTAGAGATCATGGAGTTAGTTTTAAACAAGCTACATCGGAGCTACGGAAATAGATATTTCAGGCTGACCACTGTGTATAAAGGTCTGAAGTTCCAAAGAGCAGAGTAACCTCGAAATATAAATGTGGGAGTTGCTCCTTCATAGATGGTATTCAAAGCCACAAGAGTAGATGAAATCTTTTAGGAAGTATGTAGAGAGTGACAACCCAGGATTGAGGCCTGTGGAATACCAGGCAGAGAAGAAAGAGCTGACAAGGGAAAGTGAAAGAAAGTGTATAGGAGAACATCAGCAGGGTATCATGTCAGAAATGCCAAGAGAAGAGAGGTTCACAGGGGAATTTCTCAACAGAAAAAAAAAAAAAAGAAGAAGAAGAAAGGAAAAGTGGAGGGAAGAAAGACAGGAGAAAAAGAAGGTAGGGAGGAAGAAAGGATGGAAGGAAAGAGAGGAAAAGAAGGAAAGAGGAAAGGAAGAAAAAAGAAAGAGGAAGAAGGAAGGAAGGAAAGAAGGAAGGAAGGAAGGAAGGAAGGAAGGAAGGAAGGAAGGAAGGAAGGAAGGAAGGAAAAGGAAAGGAAAAGAGAAGAAAAGGAAGAAAAGAAAGGAAAAGAAAAGAAAAGAAAAGAAAAGAAAAGAAAAGAAAAGAAAAGAACTATTACTTAAAATATAATCCACTGATACCACCTGAACCAAAAACAAGCACTGACTTCTTGGGAACATTCATAGGTAAATGGAGAGAGATCTCTAGTACAATGTCTGAGGATTGTCTTCTTTCCTGCCCAACTTGGCACTACCTGAAGCTGTAAAATATTTAGAAACTGATCATTAAATAGGCTTTAAAAGCTCTTTTGTGCCAGTCTGTCTGCTTGCCTTTTATCTGATCTCTGCACCCAGTTCTACGTTAGAACATGCACTAGTCAAAATGTCCATTATTATCACAAATAACGAATTAGATGACTCACGAAGCCTGCGTCTTCAAAGTCAAGCTTCCAGAAGAAATATAAAAATTTCCATCACCCAAATGTCTGGCATTATGTGGACTATGCTCAATGCCAAGGAAGGAGCAACTAGGGGTGGGATTTCAGGCACGAGGCATCAAATAGGGGAGGACAATGTAGTAAGGTGGGAGATGATTTCACATTACACAATGGCTTGCACTGTTTCTGATCTGAATAAAGATATAAATGAAAGATATCCAATAACTTATTTTTTCTCAAAAGTAGTTTACACTATTCGAATTTCAAAGAAGGATCAACTGTAGCAATGATCCTGAAGCTGGAATAGTTTCAAGTGGGCAAAGTTTGGTAACTTTAACTCATCTGTCTTCAAAGGCCATTGGAGAAGGAGAAGATAGCTCCTTCTCCTTCTTCTCTGTTCCTAACACTCCCATCAGGGGTAGGTAGCAGTAGGTATTAGACTCCACAACCAAATTGCCAGAGGAGTATGTCTTACATGTTAAGCACGTGCTTTGATGTCAGAGCAAACTGAAATTCAAACCACAGCCTTAGTATCTTCTACTTGACTTGAATAATTAAACATGTTAAGCCTTATTTTTCTTCAATGATAAAAAGGTAATGATATTATTAATGACTGCTTGAATATCTGTGAGTTGTTATGAATATTAAATGTGTTAATACATGTAAAGCAGTTAGTGTAAATAAATGTTATTGTAATTGTTATCAATAACAGCATTTGTTATTTATAAACATGGGGTGAGTGGAGCGGATCCTAAGCTATGCACCTGTGAGATCATCTCTATCACAATTTCCCTCTGATTATATTTGATTTCTGAAGCTGGAGAGGTGGTCTATGCTCAGTGCTCCTCTCTGGACAAATCGAACCACAGGTGTATTGCTCCTCATCCCCACAATCATTGCTATTCAATTTTCTACCTGATACTGGTTTTGGGAAAAGAATGCTATTTAGTCTGCTTTGGTTCCAGCCTGCGGAAGTCAAAACAGAGTGCTAACAGTCCAACCCAGATCACTGAAGTTCTGCATGAGCATTTGCTATTAAAATCTTAGCCAATAATGTCCTTGGTTTCTCTGTCACTTGATGGCTTTCAAAAGGAAGGTATTCAAAATGCTCACTAGGCTCTTGCCTTGCGCCTTTCTATACAACTATTGCCTTTGTTTACTAAAACAAATTTGCAAGTTTTATCTTACATTTATCCACCAGATATGTTACCCCATGTATGTGGCAATTAACCCAAAGTACAGGATGTTCATGTATCAAGTTGGGTAATAACTCCATGCAGTCAGCCTGTGTATAATCAGTTAATAGAAAGTCAACTTTGAAAGGAAAATTTGATGTATTTAATTTCTCTGTATAAAAATGGAACTATTTATGTAGATCATATTATTCCCAACTTCTTACATCCAGAACACTTTTTGGCTTCCCTGAGTTATTTCATACACACTAGATTATTTAAGCCTTAAAACTACCATTTTATAAAATATTAGCTATTATTTGTATCTGTACTTCGCTGATGATGAAATTGAGGATGCAAAAATTAACAGATTTTTCAAGAAAACATACATAAAATAGATGACAAAATAATGTGAGTTGAATCCACATGATCATGCTTTAGGGTAAAAGTGGGTTTCTATGTTGTACTTTCAGGCATTGTGCCTTAGGAGTAAGACAATGAAAGCTTAACATGTTTAGGAGTCAGACCAACTGAACTCCTTCCTATGGCTTAGAAAGTCCCATGGGATCTGTCCTACCGGGCTCTCTCTCTTCATCCCATACTCCCCTCCGTATTCATTGTGTGTCTATTGAATATCCAATGCTCATTCCCACTTAATACATTTAGCATTTAGTTCCAGTTATTTCTTGCTGCATTATAAACTACCTTCAAAGGCTGTGGCACAATACGACCATTTTATTATGCTCATGGGCTTTGTGGATTGCAGATTTGTACTGGATACCACAGGGACAGCTTGTTTATGCTCTACTGTGTCTGGGTCTGAGGAAAGACTCAAAGGCTCAGGCGACTTCACAGCAGGGGATTGAAATCATTTGGAGCATCTTTATGCACGTCTGTGCTCCATGCCGTCTGTTGGCTGGAATCTCATTTGGGGTTCTCCACTAGAACACCCACTTTCTCTCCATGTGATCTGGGCACCCTCCCAGCATGGGAACTGGATAACAAAAGCAGGCATCCTAAGGGAATGGGAAGGAATTTCATTGCAATTTTATGACCTAGTCCCCAAAATCACTTAGCATCACCACTTTGTTGGTCAAGGCACAGACCTGTTCCACCCATGTTCAGGGAAGGAGTGTCCATGTCACGTTGTAAGTACAATGGATGGGATTGGATGAGATACATTCTCTTGGCCAGCTTCTGAGAATACGATCTCAAACACACTTGGCATTTGCTCTCTAAACTTTTTCTTCTGTTCTTTGTATTGTTGGCTCCTTCCTGTAATCACAGTGGTTGTTCAAATGTCCCCACCTTTATTCTTATTTACTGGATGCAGATTCTTGCTCTGTTGCTCAGGCTAGAGTACAGTGGTTTCATCAAAGCTAGCTCACTGGACCCCCCAACTCCTGGGCTTAAGCAATCTTCCTGCCTCATTTCTTTATCTCTTTGCTCAATATATGATTTATTCTACCTGAGTTTCTCTCCTTCCTCCCTCCTCTTTCTTTCTCTTTTTCTCTATCTCCCCATCCTTCCATCTCCACCTCTCTCTTTTCTCTTTGTTTTCTTGTATGTATGTTTGTATGTATGTATCATCAATTTATCTCTATTTCATCTTTCTATCATGAATTGATCTATCCAAATCTATTTATCCATTCATCTATCTAAACTATCCTTCTACCTATCTTATTCCATTTATACTTCAATAATATTAAATCCCACACAGGGCGATTTTTAAGTCAGTGAAACTACACTACATGATACAATAAAGGTTTATACATGTCATACATTTTTCCAAACACATACAATGTATAACATCAAGGGTGAGCCCTAATGTAAATTATGCACTTGGTGCAATATGTGACTTTGTGTCAACATGGGTCCTTCCATGATAACAAATGTGCCACCTGGTGAGGGATGTTAATAATGAACAAGGCTATGGTTGTGTGGGGACAGGGGATAAATGGGAATTCTCGGCACCTTCTCTTCCATTTTGCTGTGAACCTAAAACTTCTTTTAAAATTTAAGTCTATTTTTTTTAAATGTATGCTCCATGATGGCAGGAACTTTGTCTTGTTTGCTACCATATTCTGCGACACAGAACAATTCTTGGCACAGAGAGAATAAATGCTCCATAAAAATGTGTTGAGTAAATAAATGCATGAATGAATCTACTGATACGAACAAGCTTATCAGATCATTTTGTTTTGGAACTTGAAGCACATAGGCCTTTAAAAACGCCATGTACTCAGGCAAGGGAAGTGCTGAAAGGTAGGCTGCAAGGGCTGGCGGATTCGGGTGTAAAAATTAAACCCTGCTGACTGAATGATTTCTTCCTGGCCCAACTCTGACTCTTAGAATCCCAAACCACAGTGATCTGAGGAGGCTTATCAGCCTTTCCAAAGTATGCAGAATGCAAAAAGCATGCCATGCTCCATCATTTCACTGCTTACAGTTATTGTTAACTCAGTATTCCTATAAATAAGTCTTCCTGTAACCTACAAATTGCATTACACCAATTATTCATTCTCACAGTGGTTTTCTCTTCTTTCGATTTGTTTGACTTCGTGACTATAGATGATCACAACAGTGTTTGAGAATGTCGCCTCACATTTTGCCTGAAATAGTTATAAAGAGCTGAGGTTGCTTATATAACCATCTTCAAACTCCTCTTAATAAATTCCTAATGTTTGTGGTATCACTTCAGAGCGAAGCAGTATTTGCAAAGAAAACCTGTTTCTTTCTCACAGTGAAAAATTACCTTCTGTCTTTAATAATGAGGTGCATATTTCCCTCTAAGCCATTGCCATAGATTTAAATCTAAATGATAACTCCTAAATTACTAATTTCCAACTCAGACTTCTCTCTTAAAGGCAAGATTTATATATCCATTGAGGTAGTGAACATTTTCATTCTGATGACTCACCGGAACTTGGCATATCCAGGATTTATTTTATCACTGACCTGAAAATCTTTTTCTCACTCTGTTCTCTCTATTAGGGAACTGACCCATTGTGAAAGACAGGATTTTTCCATTTAGCTAGTGAAATCTAAGCTTTTGGACCCCACACAGGAATGGGTTCCTTCTAATGCTCTAATCTTATATTATTTTCCATCATCAATATGCTTGCCTATTTTCCATAGCCAATAAAAGGTGACCATTTTCTTAAGCATTGGTTGTAGTTTTATTATCATCAACTAGTTTGACGCTAATAGAGTATTGGCTCTTCTAAATAATATTTTCCCGTAAAGAGAGGGTTTTGGTTACCCTTATAAAATGGAAGCCATTATTTTTCATTCACGTTTTACAACTTTTTACTTTTTTATTGCACATAAATCTATTGACAAAGGTACTTTATTGCATTTCCTATGTGTCAGGAGTATACAACACAAGCAAGTTACATTATTAAATATAAATGTTCCATTATCTAAATCTAAAGGGTGATTTACTGACATATCTCTATAATTTAAGAGTGATTAGACATGTATCTCCCTGAAATTTCTGAACTAAAGTTCTGTTCATGTCATAGGGTGTAGAAATATTTAAGCATTTTCTCAGAGATGTCTTGGTTTTACTGAATGTTATTCCTTCTGCTTATTTCTGGATAATGTAGGAGTCTTCTTAGATAAAAGAAGGGACTGTCCTAGGTATGTGTTGTTAAAAGGTGATCGATTTCTGGTTTGCTTTAGAGCTTAAATTTGAACTGGACAAACGGAAACGCTGCCCAGAAGTACTTTTAAGGGAGTATAATTCTAAATTAATGCTCCCTAATAGCTGGCAAAGGCTTGGTTTGGGAATATATTTCTAGAGGAACTCATGAAGTTTAAGCTGTTCACCTAGTCTCTGATATTTTCTAAAAGCTACTTTTAAGCTATGCCAGACCATAAGAGAACTGAGTTCATAGCATATAATACACTTTTAATAAGTGGCTATTTGGATAGAATATTTTTGTCCTAAATTTAGATACTCCTTCACAAAAATTCTTACTTGGTTCACTCTCTAAAGGTACTCATAAAGATTTTTTTTTTTTTTTTTTTTTTTTTATCAAGTTAGATGGAGGGTTGTCTAGATTTTCTTCCTTCCTTCTTAAGGAAGGGGCAGGATTTTACAGTCTTCACAATAAACAGAGTTTTGTTTTAATGTTCCCTTTTCAGGGAAGAATTATGGTTGAAACATTGATCTCTCTCCTAGACTAAGTGATTGGGGGATCCTCTAGATCTCTTCTAAGCTAGTCTACTTGTACACAGCTTTTCTCTCATTCTTGGAGGGAGAAGACTAGTCATCACTACCTAATTCTTCTCATTCATTCGTTCATTCATTTGTTGAGGAAATGTGTATTGAGCTTTACTTGTCAATCTTGAGGTCATTAAAGATATAGTAGAGGAAAACTTTCTACACTCATGGATACTATACTCAAGGTGTCTCAAAGGCCACCCATAAAATTGCCATACATAGGGAAAATGGGAAATTATAGCTAAATATACCTTTTAATTTTTACAAAATTTTACAGAATAATTACAAAGTATTATCTACTTGTTGGCCACCTCTTCATAAAATTTTATAATGAACATTTTATAAATAAAGGTATGTTTAGCTACAATTTCCCCTTTTACCTATGTAGGGAAACTTTATGGGCAACTTTTGGGACACCCTGTAAAATGAGGGAATTTTTTATTTTTATATCGGGACACCCTGTATAATGGTCCTGAATTTTTTATTTAAATGAGACCCTTCAGTAGATATTCCTTTGTTTATCCTCTGGATCTAATAAGTGCTTGGATGCCAGGAAGCCGACAGCCAGATTTGACGGTCCTCATCTGCTGACTGTCTGTGCACGGTGCACTCTGCATTCCATCTCGTTTGGGTTCCACTTCACGTACCTGCCCTTATTTCCCCTTTCCCTTACTTTAAGAACTATTCATAATTTGTCGCATCAGTGGATTGTCTACTTGGTAAGAGACTAAAGTCTTTTTTGAGAGCACCACTGAGTATAAAACATACAATTATGCAAATCAATGAATAAAAACTCACCTCTGTCCCCTGCCCCCCTTTTCCTCTCACTAATCCTTCTTATCTGAAGCAAATTTCCAAAAAGCTGCTTCCATCATGTCACGGACTTTCTTATAACTTTAGTGGATCCCCAATTAAGTCTGTCCTAATCTACTCTTGTGATGCTACCTCAGCTTGGCCATTTTCCTTCCCACAGTACGTGTCCTACTCTACTGAGTGGATTTGTAGATTCCCACAAGGGTTTTGCTCTCTCTCACCTCTGAGCTTTAGGATTTGCCATTTCTTTTGTTAAGAAGCCCATCCCGTCCACACCCTTTCATCTGGCTTGCTCCCATTCACCCAGTGCCGTCTTCTCTGGGAGGCCTTACCCACTGCCTTAGGCTGAGTCCCTCCTCCGGGTTGCCATTGAGCACTCTGCTTACGTCTACTCTGTACTTATCACTGTATTATAGGTGTGCATTTGCCTGTTCTTGTCCAGTCCTAGACTGTGACCTTCTTCAGGGAGGGACTCTCTTTCATCTGTATATCCCTAGGGCCCAGCACAGCCCTCCATAGAAAGTGTTTGGTGCAGGTTCACTGAATGACTCAGTGAAGAAGAGATGGATTTCCAAAGGTTGCCTAGAAAACTGGCTCTCCTCCTTAAGTGATTCTTACTACCCTGCAGGTTCAAAATGGTCTATGATTAGCTTCAACCTTTTCAGTCAATGACTGTGGCTGAATATACAGTCACAGCCCACAGTCCCACCTTTCAGAGCTGAGTCAAAGAAGACACAAGAAGATGGCAAAGAGAAATCAGTCACTTCCTTCTAAGTTCGTTAAACATTTTTTCCCAGATTATGATCCCAGCACTAAGCCTGGCACAAAATAGATGCTCAGTAAATACAGTAAATTAATGACTCAGTGAATGAAATGAATGAACATAGGATTTTGACCTCCATGGTATAACTGGTTTTATAGTAAGCAGAACTTGTTATTGCCTGGTGCTGGGAAATTTCCCCTCTACCTCAAACACTATTGTTAATGATTGACACTTTGGGGTTAAGAATGAAGAATAAAGACCACAAGGATAGCCTAATACTGAGAAGCCTTAGTCAATAATATTATCTGATTATTTTGTGTGTGATCTCAGGGCACACACGTTGAAGTGCTGTTGGGGGATGAGAGTAGCATTGAGAAATAAGGAACAGGAATCTGAAATAGAACACACACAGGGACAGCAGAGACCCACCACTTCACCATCTTTGTTTAAAACAGGCTCTGCTAACTCAGTACGTCATTGCTTCCTCTTTACTCTGCCTGTGTCCTTACAAATATTTAGCAGGGTTGTTGCATGTGCCAGATACCTTGGAGGTGCAAGGGGTAGAATAGAAAGCAAATAAACCAACTGCTTTTGCCTTCCGAGAGCTTGCAGCCTTGTGTGGAAGACTGATTACAAAACATCATCACTAATAACACGAATTGTGATGAGTGCTATTAAAGTGGAATTTTCAGAAGTACGGGAGCATATTAAAAACATCTAATTGGTTTTTAAACTTCTTTCTTTGGTTCCAAGTTGGCTGACCAAGGTGTTGTACCCACAGAGTGGTCCTTGAAAAAGTTCTTGTGTTTTGTGGAAGGTTGGAAGTCTATGAACAAACAGCTATTCGAATGACTGAAATGTGTTGGTACCCTTGGTGTCCTCAAGTTCTGTCTAAACTCAGCCATCGTTCACTGAGGGCAAGTGTCAAAATTTCTCATGTTATTAGACTGTCTGACTTGTACACATGAAAACATTTGATCTCAGGAAATGCCTCCATTACCACCTTTCCCTTTTTCAAGGTGAAAATAGTGCAAAAAGTATGTGGAAATATGGAATGCACTTTTGAATTATCTGTTACCTAACAGCAACATGACCAAGACACACATTGTTACCCTGAGGATTTAACAAGCCACCCCAGCATATTAAAATTGAATGGTCACTTTTGAAAACCTCAACATGATTGAAATAATTCTTGGAAGCTCAAAGCTCAACCAAATGGCTATTGGTTAAAGGCTCTTCATGAATCAGCTGTGGGTGGGTAAAAACAGGTTGATCAAGATTCTGAAACTTGTTTTTCTCTTTGTTGAAAACATACTGGGTCTGAGACAAAGTGATCTGCTCCCTTAACAGAGTAAGCACCAATTTTTGCTTTGGTTATCACATTATTGTCTTATTACTAGCTAGTATATACCTTCCTATAAGATATTAGGTTAAATACACCTATCACCTAAATGCATCACATTAATATTTATTGATATTCTTATAAGGACTGTGTCTGTAACTGCAGGAAGTTTTGACTCATTTGGTAAATTAAGTCAGCTGCTAAAAATCCAAAATGAATTTAAAAAATGGATAAAGAAATTAAGATAAAATTATGTACATAGCATTGCTTCACAAGAAATAGAGTCGCTTGACTAACATTTTACTTTTCAACAGATGAGATGCTGGAGTGGAGACACAATCCAGGTGCCTGGGTTTTGGTACAAGCCACTCTGAAAAGAAGAATTTACTCTTTAACTACTCTTGTAAACTATTTTATATGAAGATTTGATAATGAATAAATATTTATAAAATTGAAATACTGTAATGTAAGGAATGAAGACATCATAAGACAGTTAGCCTACTGTCTAGCTAGGCAAACAAGACACACAAAAAATATGAAAATCTAATGAAAAAAAGAGAGATAAATTCCAGTTAGCAGTGGGGTCAGTTAGTACTGGGTGAATTCAGAGGATATAAAGGGAGAGAAAAAGATTTGAGCCTGGCTGCTCAGAATTTAAAGGCTAAATAGGTAAGGCAGAGGGTATTTTGAGTAGGACAGCAGTGCCCCAAAGTGCTCATATGTTTAAGGAATTGAAAGTCATTAGTTAATCTGAAGAAGA
The DNA here is from genome assembly GCA_963574355.1 of Loris lydekkerianus. Classification (NCBI taxonomy): domain Eukaryota; kingdom Metazoa; phylum Chordata; class Mammalia; order Primates; family Lorisidae; genus Loris; species Loris lydekkerianus. Next base: position 15,507 of record CAUYPK010140952.1, on the reverse strand, counting down.
TGTTTTTGTTTTTGTTTTTGAGAGTAATAGAAAAAAATGCCAGGAAAAATTTTAAATTGATCTTAGGCTAGAGAGATTCTTATTCCTTCACAAATCATAAAAATAAGGTAGTAATTTACTCAGAGGCCAACCAGTGTGTAAAATATTGATCTAGCAACCTCAAATCCTATTTGAAAACATGTGGGTTTCCAACCTAATAAAAAACGAATATATACTTATTTATACATGAAAATCTGTCTAATAGTCCTTATTCTTCAAGACAGGCATTTCAATTTTATTAAAAAGTGAATGTTGCTAACATTTATCAAGAGTGCTGGGCCAGATGCGGTGGCTCATGCCTGTAATCCCAGCACTTGGAGGTGGAGGGGGGTGGATTGCTTGAGCTCACAGGTTCAAGACCAGCCTGAGCCAGAGCAAGGTCCTATCTCTAAAAATAGCTAGCATTGTGGCAGGTGCCTGTAGTCCCAGCTACTTGGGAGACTGAGGTAAGAGAATCATTCGAGCCCAAGAGTTTGAGGTTGCTGTGAGCTATGATGCCACAGCACTTTAACAAAGGTGACAAAAAAAAAGCAGTGCTCTTTCCTGAGTGTATACTGCATGCTTCACATATTTTATTGCAATTATTCCTCACTACAATCTTATAAATCACATTATCTTAACACTCAAAATGAGCCTGGTAGACAGGAGATATCATCTTCCTCATTGAACAGATGAAGGAAAAGGGAACATCAGAGAGGTTTTGCAACTGCTCAAAATTATAGATCAAGAGCTTGGGGCTGGGCCAAACTTGAGTCCAAATCTGATGGCAGAACCACATTGCTAGTTTTAAACATACGTAACTCTAATTAACTGTGTAGCACATACATTGCCTCAACCAACGCTGGTGACTGTCAGTTCTTCAGAATGATCTACCTGAGTCAACTATTCCAAAGTAACATTCTCATCACACAAAATCAAGCAATCAAATCTCAGACAACAAAGTAAGCATTCCTTGAGACACTAAATAGGAAATGGAAGTTATTAGTTTTCAATTTCAATGGATTAAATTGGTAGTTTACAATTGGAAAAGTTCTCAAAACTCCTTTTTTAAAAATTTTATTTCAGAATATTAAAGGGGGTGCGAGTGCTTTGATTACTTAAATTGCTTTTGTACTGTTTGAGATAAAGTTGTATATGTGCCCATTGCCCAGCCAAAAATTCTTATAGAAAATGTAGAACGATTCCTCACTCCTTCCCCAACTCCCCACAGGCTTCAGCATCTAATTTAGTGGTTAAAATTAATTATTCCCCACCAGATACACATGGTTCCCTGGCTTGCTTCCCTTAGGAGGTGACCATGGGAGAACAGGTTCTACCTCTCCAAGGCTCAGTTTCTTCTTCTGTGGAATGGGATGAATAAAATCTTCAGATCACTGGTGTGAGAAGAAAACACAAAGATGCACAGAAAGTCCTTTGTAAAGGGCCTGGCTCAGAATTAATGCTCAATAAATGGTAGTGATTACTAGTCATTTTGGGCAAATCAGCATTGTTCCTACGAGGACAGAACAGTTGAAAGGGAACAATGAAATCAGAGTGGATTTCCTGTTCTCTGTCTTTTAAGCTTTTCATTAAAGGCAACACAATGCAACAGAGTCTCTGAGAACAAGTCCAAGATTGAACCCTCCTTCTCTGATCAATGCAGTGCTTTGAGCACAAGCAAATAACACGGAGAAGGTTAAATTCACGCATGGCTTAACTTGAACCAAAGTGGTGAAGGATTGTTGCAAGGGCTGTGGAGCTGCAGAATTCCAGGGAATTGGTTAACCTCAGAACATAGCCTAACACAAATTTAGAGAAAAAGTGTCATCAAGAAATTGGTTAGATTGTTTAACATTGTGATAGCTGCAGTAACATATAAACTTACCAGATAATTCAGCTTATTTATTTAAAAATTATACTCTCATACATTTAATAATTTTCTTTCTACTTCTGGGAAACCATCAGGCTAGCAACAGAATAAGTTATCTTTCCTGCCTTGTATATATATCATTGCTTATTGTATATATAAACTCAGGAAACAGGGGTAAAGTAGTAAAGGGAGTAGTTCTGCTATTCACAGCTATTTTTAATATTAATATCTCCTGCATCAGCTTAGAGAGTAACAAGTATATTCCCTGGCCGTTTCTTACTTCATTCCCACACAGCAAGCAAGGCCCAGGCAGGTGTACAAACTTCTTCAAGGGCACCCATCATACCAGTGGTAAAGCCCCCACTGGAAGCCTGCTCTTGAACTTTAGCTAATTTTGCATCATACCTGGGGTCTGAGCAGCCACACTCACTAACTTGTGTGTAGTATGTCCCTCTTTACAAGCCCTTTTATACACATGATCAATTCACTTTTCACAACAGTTTGGAAGCACAGCAAGTCTGGTCCTCAATAGAAGAACTAAGAAATACTCTTAGGTAGTAAGGCAAATATCTAAGACTTGACATTGATGACTTCAAATGCCCTTCATTCGTTGATTCCTTCATCAATTTAACACATAGTATTGAGCCTCTCTTAAAGAGCAGCAGCTTCTCTACACCATGAGAACGGAGAATATGACAAACTCCTTGCTATTACAGAGCTTAGAGGCTAGTAGAAAAGATGAACAAAATTAACAAACCAATAAAAAGAAGTTAATATTAGATTAAGGGAAGCAGTGTCATGAAAAACAAAGAAGAGAAAGTGGCAGGCATAGGAAAGGTGTTATTATTGATAGACTTGAGAGACAGGGACTTTCAAAATTAAGATGTTTGAATAAATACCTGAATGAAATTAGCAGCAAACCAGAAGAACAAGGCCAGGCACGGGAATGTTACAGTTAAAGGCACTCTAGCCTTGTGTACTGGAAAAACTATAAGACAACCAGGCAAGAGAAGCCTTGAGCTGAGTATCAGAGGGTGGGTTTGGAGTTACAAGCAAAGTGTTGGAATGTGTAGGGTTTTATCACAGTGTATCATGACTTTTTCAAAGATCTCACTTGGGTTGGACAAAAACATAAACACAATCCCCCACAAAACCCCTCAGACATGATGGTTGTAAATTTTACTATCAACCCATTTTTCTTCCTCATCCAGGGCCAGCTGAATAGTAGTTTCAAAATCATGACTACATTAATGTCATATGTAGCCATTTCATAAGTAAGATGCCACGTGGGTTTTTTTTTCACTTTGTGATTGCTTACCATAAGCAAATATTTAGTATTTTTAAAGAGTGGAATATAAGGACCTGAATTTGATAACCCTGACATTCTTCCCAGCTAAGTGTATAACTTGAAGCAATGCAAGATCTACAAAAATAAAGTCCTTTATCAATGTCTAAGGGAAAGTACTACAGTTACATCATACATACATGTATTTATATTGATTCATCAGAAATCAGTTTTTTTCTGAGAAATTGTTGGTGATATCAACTTGATCACTTTGCCAATATGTAGAAACAAGACAGGCATCTGAGGACCAGGGTTATAAAATAGGATCATCAATTTATAATGACCTTTAAACTAACCTGTTACATATTTAAGTCTTGTTTTCTCTCCAGCATTTCTGTGGCAACTGTAGGAAAGACCCTCTCTATTGCCTATTGCTGAAAGAAACATATCAACTAATATGTCATGTGTTGTACAATGACAAATAAATGCCTTAGTGTCTTCTCAATGTAATCAGAGTTTCCAACCTCAACTTTTTAAGAAACCAACTCCCAGTCCAGCTGCTGGACCACAGCACAGCCAATGGTTAATGTTCCTTGATATGAATTAAAGCAGTCTTTTAAAAAAGACAGCTGCTGGAAGGAAGGAGGAATTGTTTTTCCAAACAAATTAACGTGTAATAAATGACATGAAGATTTGTGTTGTAACAGGAGGCATGGCTTCTTATTCTACATCATTTTCAAGTTTGCTCTGAATGCACAAAGTACTGATCCTTGGATAGCTTCAGGATGACCATATTGCCTTTGGTATTTATGATACAAAAGATTTCTTCACAGGGGTCTTGAATATACCTAAAATACAAAGGTGCTCTTTAGCCTAGAATTTGCTCTAAGTGCAATAAGTGATACTTCTAAGTGGTGTCTTTAGGGCTTGTGAGAGTGTTTCTGAAAGGTGGCCACCAGCCATTGGAAGGGCAATATCTGTGATAACACATGAAAATGCAAGAGGAACATACAAGGTTGATCCTCTTTCATCCCTTTTCTCTATTCTTACTGCACATCCTCTTCAATGACATATGCTAACTATGTGATGTTAGGCACACAAGCTGGGAGCAGTCAAATACACTTACTTTCCCCCAAAACTTTATTTATTTTAAATTGATATAAAAAATTGTATGTATTTATCATGTGCAACATAATGATTTAAAGTTTATATACATTATGGAATGTTTAAATATAGTTAATTAAAAGATGCATTACCTCACATAGTTATATTTTCTATGATGAGAAAATTTAATATTCCCCTTTTAATCATTTTTCAATAAAATGAGATATTGTCATCAACTATAATCACCATGCTATACAATAACTCTCCTAACCTTATTTCTCTTATCTAACTGTAATTTTCAAGAAGACAAAAGAGAACAGATGTTGGTGAGGATGTGGAGAAAAGGAAACCCTTGCAAATTGTTGCTGGGAATGTAAATTAGCACAGCTATTATGGAAGACAGATGGAGATTCCTCAAAAAATTAAAAATAGAACCACCATATGATCCTGTAATCCTAGTGCTGGGTGTATATCCGAAGGAAATAAAATCAGCATGTTGAAGAGGTATCAGCATTCCCATGTTCATTGCAGCCTTATTCATGAAGCCAAGATATGAACCAACCTGAGTGTCTACCAGTGCATGAATCAATAAAGTGGGGTATGTGCACAAAGGAATATGACTCAGCCATAAAAAAGGAAATGCTATCACTTGGGACAAGATAGATAAATCCGGTGCACATTACGCTAAGTGAAATAAGAAGCCAGGCACAGAAAGACAAAAACTACATAATCTAACTCATATGTAGAATCTAGAAAACTTGATCCCATAGAAGTAGAGAGTAGAATGGTAGTTAAGAAAGGATGGGTCTGGTATGGTTGGGGGAGTGTGGCAGGGAAATGGTCAAAAGATGCAAACTTACAACTATACTTAAATGAGTCACCTTAATTTGTTTTACCAAGGGTAATATGGACTCAAAATTAGAAACATGTCAATCTTAGGGCTTAAGTTACAAATAACTGAATTCTGAGAAGTGAAGGAGCTAGTAGGTTTGGGTTTTCAGAGCCCTCTCATGTACAAAATTTCATTTGATTTCAAAGGACCCCCTGCCAGCCAGGTGCAAGAGGCATTCTCTTTCATGTTATAAGTGAAGTAACTAAATTTCAGAGATCTCATCCCCCCTTCCAAGTAAAAAGCAAGTACCTCTAGCTGGATTTAAACCTGCTTTCCCCCTGTTATATTAATTGGGATTAAGCTATTTGATGACCATTTATAAAAGAGATAAGTAATAGAGTAGAAAAGTGCCTCCCCCATGTTTATTGAATCTCTATTCACTATAGCCAGGATATTGAATCAAACAAGTGAATGAGAAAAGGCAATGTGGTTCACGTACACAATGGAATACTATTCAGCCACAAGAAAAGAATAAAAACCTGTCCTTCATGAGAACACAGATGACTCTGGAGGGCATTCTATTAAGAATAAGTTAGGCACAAAAAGAGAAAGCCTGCACGACTCACTCATACGTGGGAGCTAAAACTGAACTCATAGGAATATGGAGTAGCCTGGAGGTTATTAAAGGCTGAGAAGGGGAAAGGAGAAGGGAAGATAGGGAGAAATTGGTTAACAGACATGCAATTGCAGCTGTACAGGAGGAATAAGTGTTAGTGTTCTGTGGCATTGCAGGGTGAATGTGGGTGACAGCAAATCAGTGTGTACCCTCTGTATTTTCAAAAAGCTAAAAGAGAGGATGTTGAATGTTCACAACACAAAGAATCCATGTTTCAGGTGATGGATATGCTAACTGCCCTGATTTCATCATTGCACATTGTATGCATTTATGGAAATAGTATTGTGTAACTCATAAATATGGATGGCTATTACCTGGCAACCCAAAATAAGAGAAAACAATGTGCCTGATTATAAAACAGTCACGAAGGCCAAGATTTATTGAGCATGTACTAGCTATTGTGCATTTTTTTATGTACTGTCTTCTGGATCTTATTATTGGCATCTGATCCTCAAGGACTGTAAATAATGTAAGAAGTTGTGACAATGCCTTAATGAATCTATAAGATATAAGAAATATCGTGTGAGCAGATCTATGAATTTAAATACAGCAGAACCTCCTGTAAATTGACCATCCAAGAAATTGTAGCAGACAGATGAGCATACAACTGTGGTCAGCATAAGGAACTAGATCTACTGTAATGATACATACAGGAGGTGCACGCCTGGTTTATGAAAATTAGGTCAAAACCGAAGGAGGCAGTCAAGTGTGGAGGTTCTGTTGTATATCTCACAGGATTAAAAAATAAAATTTAAAAGAACATTTTATATCCCATAGACTTGTCTCTAAATACAAATGGCCTGTGTTTTAATACCTCTGCTTGTTGTCCCTACTGAGTTATCAATTCACCAACCACCAAGATTTAATATTTAGTATTAAGGCCACATTAACCTTTTTCTCACATGAATTTTACAGATACAAACTGTACAGTTTTATGCAGCTATTTGGTATTTTAATGTCATGTATTCATGGCAAATGAAAGATTCATTTAAGCCAGAGAATCACCTCCAGTTTGGCTTATTGGGTCCTGTGTTGAATTTCCTTTCAGATTTTTATCTGGATTAAATGAGATGAGCATAAAGGATAGGACATCAAGGAGAAAAATAGAAATGATATCAAAGTAAAAAAAGACTGAGGGGAATGATGACTTATACTATAATAAGAAGTGGGGTGAGGGAGAGATTAACATAATGGGTAAATACTGGTCGCTGCAGAACTAAAATCCACTTCCCCTTCGTCCTGGGCATAAAGCGGGATTGCATTTTCCAGACTTCCTTAAGTCATATGTGGCCACATGGCTGAGATGACACTGATGGAATGTGGACAGAAGGGACAGGTGTCATCGTGCTCTTTCACCATCCTGAAGACCATCATGGAGAACATTGTGGCAATCTTGGAAGAAAGCGATGAATGAAAAATGGCAAAGTCTGCCTTATCCTGCTTCCCTGAATGACTTTGTGTGGAGCAAAAACATTACTCACTTAAAGTCTCTGCCCAGGCCATATCATAAGAAAAAATTAAAATCCTATTTATTGCTTTATAGATTCCTGGGAATTTAATTACTTCTATAGCTTAGCCTGCTCAGATTCATATAGTTTACATTGTTAGTTCAGGGATAATCAGTGTACAAAGCATGGAATGCAGACTTAATGTTAGAAATCAGAACATGAAAACACACTTCGTACTAAACTATGGAAAAGGATTCAATGTGTTTAAGTGCTTCGTACTAAACTATAGAAAGTGGTTAAATGTGTTTAAGTGCTTCAGTCATATTTTAAGAAAGAGAAAAATTGAAGGGGAAACATGTGAATTAAAAGACATATATAGTACAATGATAATACTTAAGTTCCAGATCTACTTTTCTGACAAATGTATCTATTGTATCTCATTGGTGTAACCAAATAATTGCACTGAAATATTCTAAACTTCCAATGATTGCCAAAAATAACATAATAATAGCATGTTGAAAAGGAAATGTAAGAAGAGCATATTTTGCTAACTCTAAGAATTGGTTAGCAAACTTTGTCTTCGTTTAGACAAACATCTTCACTTCTCGTCTATGGAGAAAATCTCTACTTTGGTCTAGGGTAATAAACTGCCCTTTCTTCTAAGATGGCAAATTCTTCTAAATTCTTCTAGATACGTTCTTATTTCTTCAGTTTTTCAAATAACTGCTTTTTAAAATGTCATGTTTAGGGTTTGATATTGTAGACTGGCATTTGTTAAATGTAGCATTTGATAGACATTTTAGATACTCTTTCAAATAGTCATCTCAACTTTTATATTTCTTTTTTTTCTTTTTTCTTTTTTTCCTTTATTTTCTTTTTTTACTAATTTTTTTATTAGTATTAGATCATAGCTGTGTACATTAATGCGATCATGGGGCACCATATGCTGGTTTTATAAACAGTTCGACACATTTTCGTCACACTGGTTAACAGCATTCCTGGCATTTTCTTAGTTATTGTGTTAAGACAATCATATTCTGCATTCACCAAGTTTCACATGTACCCTTGTAAGATTTACTGCAGGTGTAATCCCACCAATCCCCTCCCTCCCCTCCCTATCTCCCTTCCCCATATTCTTAGGTTATAACTGGGTTATAACTTTCCTATGAAAGCCATAAATTAGTTTCATAGTAGAGCTGAGTACATTGGATACCTTTTCTTCCAACTTTTATATTTAATTTTAAATACATTTGATTATTACTGATTCTTTGGTTTTATAAACATGGCTTCTCTACTTACTGCATATACATAGATGCTGCATGCTGAATTGGCTTCTAGAAAAGCAGTCCCAGACATGCGTAGAATCACATTATCCATCCTTGAGAATAGGGTCACTCGAATATGAGTCATATTTCTGGGGTATGTAATATGTCACTTCACTAAAAATGTGTTTAAAAGCTGATGATGGTAAGAAAGAAATATGGGTTCTTTAATAGTTGATCTGAACGAGTAACATATTAAAGTAGAAAGATCCAAATGTGAACTTTCTTTGGGAATTATTACAATATCATTGAGGGAAAATGTGTTAGGATATTAGAAATAGAAAATAGAAAAACAAAACCCTTATTCACTAGAGGGAAGTGAAATCCCAACACAGTGATACAGACATCAAAACACAAGAATCAGCTACTTGGTGACTGAAGCTGTGGAAGTAGCTCATAGGAAAGCTGCACTAAGTCCCACCACCTGTCACGCAGCAAACCTACCGCTTTGAATAACAAGTTGCGAGTAGATGTGTCCATCCTCCCTTGTAAAATATTATGAAAGTTAGTCATTTCTGTTGTCTGTGAATAAACACAAGGCAAAGCATTAGAAGAACATCACAGACATGGAGCAAAAGAAGCAATCTGCATAAAACTTAGGCACATGGCTACATACGCCTCAGAATGAGTTGCTACCTCATTTCCTGATCTTTTCAAAGGACTCAATGTAAACTACCAGATATGAGCAGAAGTGCTGAGTTTGACAAATAGGATGTCAATCAAAATCATATTATAAAATCAAAATCACATTGATCACATTGTAGAAGTCAGTGTGAAGATGAGAAGCCATCATTAAGGTTTTTTTTTAAAAATGACAGATAAAAACAAAAGTATCTGAAGGAAAATACCAATATGGTACATTACTGAGTATGCTAGCAGTGATGATTCACATGAAAGGCTCAGTGTAATTGACTTTTGTTTCTCTCCATTTCAGTAAATAATATTAAGCACAAATTCCAAAATTGGGATATAGGAGGAATAGTAGTCACATGTCTATTTTAGCTTCAGTTCTGTTGAAAAACTATTGAAATATTGAAAATAGAGATTAAAGGCAGAAGATATAATCTCTCCACGATTAAGGAGCAATACCGTGAAGCACAAATAAGGAAGGATTTGCCCAAGGCAGCCAGTTCCTGGAGATCTGAGTGAAAACTCACCTTTGGTCCAGGGTTCTTTCTTCCAGAAGTTGTCAACATTTCCTGAGCCCACCTCTCCACCACTACCAGTAGATCAAAGGGTTTAAACATATTTTCATCTTTCATATTGCTCATGATATTGACATGTTAATAATAATGACAAAAGAATAATGACTACTATGAATTTTTAATCACCTCCCATATAACCTGATAGTCTAATTTGTTACATAATCTCATGACAACCCCATTTACCAATAGGAAGACTGTGGCTCAGAAGTCTGGATAATGGGCAATGCCACATGGCACAGCTGGGGTTTAAATGCAAATTTATCTGAATATAATGTCTCTCTTTTTTCTGCAGTTTTTGGCTGGGGCTGGGTTTGAACCCGCCACCTCTGGTATATGGGGTCTACTTCTTTGAGTAGGCACTCTACTCCTTCGAGCCACAGACACTGCCCAATGTCTCTATTCTTTATATTATACATTATTTCTTTTCCAACAGTTTTATGTTTTTTGAGTCATCTCAAGAATTCCAGAATAGCACTCATAATATAAGGCTTGGCTGGTCCCTCCAGAATCTGCTATTTAGCCAGCCAAAGATTATCAAAAATTGATTCTTCCAATCAAGATTATGATCCTGCTTCTAAAATAACCATCCCAACACAAAACCTTAGGAGCTTTAGATACCAAGAAGTGGTTAATTAGTTTTATTTTTTAAATGATGATAAAACAGTAGTCACTGAGAGAAAGGCTGGTGAAAATTTTATGATCTGGTTGAAAAAAAAAAAAAGAATCTCTGCAGGCTGGTGATTATCTGATCCTAGCTGACATGGCTTATGTTGGCCTGGCAGATGGTGTTTAAAAAAATAACCCTATGTCCATATGAGATCAAAACACCAAGATCGAATTTAACCCAGATGCTTGGAACTATGTAGACACAAACTATGTCATATCTTCCATTTTCTGTTGGGAGACAGCACAGGAAGGGTGTGACTACCCAGTTGTTAAAGGAATAGTATTTCCAGTCAGGCTTGCATTAATGCTTTAGGTTTGTTTTCCTCCTTCCTCTGTTTAAATTCCTAAAATGCATCAGACCTCATGAGCTTCAGGCAGACATACTCCGTTAGGAGCTGAAGGAAGATTTGCACATTTCCTTTCTGACATGTGGACAAGCAGACGCTCAATTGCAGGGCTTCAGCTACTCACTGGCTTTCTTTGTCTTCATTCACACATAAGTCCTTGCCAAATTCCCACTGAAAATGCCACTGCAGAGCCTGCAAAGTTTTTGGAATGACCCTCATGGCTTTCAAGCTCCTCAACAGAAAGAGACAACTTAGTCTCACTTAAAAAAAAAAAAAAAAAGATTGAAGACAGTGTTCGTGGACAGCACAAGCATCATGAAAGCACTTAGAGATAATGGGTTAAGTGTAACTGAATCAGAAACACACCAATTTGGCAGTCATCTCATTCACAAAATGTTGGAGTGGTTGTAGGTGATGCCAAGTTAAACAGGATGATGGCCTCAGCACAATACATGTTTGCAACACTAATGGGTCCTTGGTTCAAGGCCACCCACTTCCAGGTGGCGGGAAGTAGGGGCAGCTTCCCCATCTCTGGAGAGTCAGAGGGACATCCGGCTTACATGGCCAGATATCCTGGGCCATCAAAGAGGGAAAGGTTTGCTTGTTCTTGGTTTTTCATGATCTGTGAAGGAAGCAACGTTTACCCCTTGACTAGAGAGCTAAGTTATTTCTCTCGTGGCCTGCACAAATCTTAGAGTAAACCAAGGATAGGTGGCTAGGGGAAGTGTTCTACATTTTCCTTAACATGGTAACTAATAACTACAGCCTTAAAAGGCAGAATTTTGGGAGGCATACCAGAGAGGCAAGCAAACATTGTAAAAGCAACTTGACATGGATGGTGTCCTCATTCAGAACCCAGATATTATTTTCTTTCCTCTTTGCAAGCTCCTTTATGCCTACTACTTTATATGGTTTGTTGTTTATGCCGAGACCAGACATCATGAGATGTGATGTGAAGGCCTCTGACTTGCGATGCCTTCATACTGATGGCGCTCATGCTTTAGAATGCCAGGGCAGCCCCAGTGGAACACTCAGTCAGTGCCAGCTCATGGAGAGAGCCTTATTCGAATGACTTCCATTCTTTACGTTAAGGGACACACATTTGTGAAAAAGGACATTTCAAAGTGTGATTTCAATTTTTAGTTAAAATTATAATTTTAGAATAGCAGTGAATATGATAGTAGTGCACACTAATTAGCTAATTCTATTTGAGTAAGTAATGCTAATAGTTCATACATGTCTTAGGGACACTTCTAACTACTTCCCATAATGTGCATTTGTTTACTCTTCACCAAAATCCATACCATTTTACAGGTGAAGAAATTGAGACCCAGAGAAATTAGATTACTAGTTCAAGTTCACTGAGCTATTAGGCAGCAATGGTATAATTCAAGGCCAGGCAATTAGGCTCTCAAGTATGTAGTATTTTCTGTTGATAATCCACTATTCAGCACTGAGCTAGATATATCCAAAAAACAGAAATACATATGTGTATAAAGAAATAAGATTGATTATTTTTTATAACAAATTAGGAGAATTATATTTAAAGTTAGAACCTATTCCTTCAAATTAGTCACTTTTGTAAAAAATACACTTAGAGATCACTGCTCGGCCTTTTGGCTAAGATCAAGTGCAAAAAAATACACTTAGAATAATGAAGCCCCCCTATTTATACATGTGTCACTATTCCTCAGTGTTGCCATTGCAGCTGGTTTATAAATCACATGAGAAAATCAGTGCTCATTTTTTAGAGTTTTACTTTATTCTTCACTAGAAACTGTAAGGTCCTTCTAATTACTAAATGACTCATAAATCCAAGCTTCAAAGGACTCCACTCCTGGCCATTTCTGTAATCTAAATATATTTTCAAAAGGCAAAGCTTTGTCATGAATCATGAGACATAGGATCTCAGGACAGGCCCCCAGATATTTTTGAGTGGTCGTGGCTTCCTGGCAAGCCTTCTGCAGTGTAGCAAAGTGGCTATTTGGAAGGTGAGGGTTCTCACTTGGATGTCCACGTTCAGGTTCCTTCATTAGATGAATTATTTCTATAGCTTTATGCTTAAATATTATTTATGGATATCCCTAGGACTTTTCACTCTCATGGAAGAAGAAATCTTAGACACAAAAAAGCAATCAGGGAAAAAATACATGCAAGACGAAAGTCAGGAGCCAACATTCATAGTGAAAACAAAAAGTTCTGTGAGAGGTCATGATGGTGAAAGAGAATGGAGAAAGCAAGCAGTAAGCCAGGAAGGCTTCATGGAAGAGGTGGCTTTGGACCTGAGCCATGGGTGAAGAGGAAAATTAGCACATCATTTTAATCACTGGACCAAGAATTCTTAACATGGTGGATGGATGATAAGTATGTGAGGTATAACTCTATTTCCTGTTCCTTGTTTATTTGCTGAAACCCTAAGAGACAGGGATATTTGTTAATTTCCATTGTTAGTCTGAAATCTATGTTATGGATCTCTTCACTGAAATAGGAAAAGCAGAATAAAAATCCAAGTAAGCCTAAGAAGGAGGGAAAATAACATTCCTACAGAGTAATTAGGGAAACTTTTGTGTACCCACTACCTAGTAGAATAGAGCCATACAATGGAGAGATAAAAATAAAAAGAATTATTTACAATACGTGTTGTGCTAGAAGATGTTTGCCAGAGGTGCCACCCTAAAAGGTGCTGTGGGATACCAGAGACAACCTTTTAAATACCAAAATACTGGAAGCAGTTAAATATGCAAGGATCAGAATGACTGCTTCCCCCCAGGACAGACCTCAGTTATTCAGACCCTACATGATCCAAGTTAATTCATAGTAATAGGGGTATGATTCCTTTAACTATTAATTTCCTATTTGACATCAATATCAAAATTCAGAGAAATATTTTGCAATAATTCAGTTACACACTATGAGATTGAATGCCAAAGACCAAATTGCTCACTCTGATATATAAACATTCTTGGGTTTAAGTCAGCCAAAAGTCTAAAGATTAATTGACTCATTTTGAAGACTCTTAAGTTCCTCTTCATTTTCTACAGGTTTGCCTTTCTGTATATAATTAGATTTGGTTATAAAACGGAATTGGACTATTTGATAACAAAGTGTTTCTCTCTTACTCTTTTATTCCGCTTCCCATTTTTCCTTCTTTCCTTCCTTCCTTCCTTCCTTCCTTCCTTCCTTCCTTCCTATCTTCCTATCTGAATACCTCCAAGTCACAAATAATAAAAGATCACTAATTAGAATATTGGGTATAATTAATCCATTGGAATTAAAACAAGATTCATCTTAATACAATGCTACTGGTTGGGCCGCACCGAAAGCATTTGCAGGGTTGATAAGTAACCATTCAATATGATGAGTTGCCATGAAGGGAGTACAAAAAGGGAGGATGAAAAAACTATTTAAAGAAACACTGTGTCAGTATGACCCCTCTGTATAGCTTTATATTCAAGAGCATGTGCACCAGTTCAAATTAAAATAGTTAAGTATAAAACACTGCAAAACAGGGAGGATTTTAAGTAATTAGAATATGGCTGTAACTGTGACTAAAAGAACTATTCATTAAGTTCTTAGTCTGTATAGGGTTATTAATGAGAGAATATGAAGATTGCAGAGATGTCCTTCAAGTTACCTGTCATACAGCTGGAGAAATAATGTATGAAGTCATCTTTAACATGAAGCTAGTTAATAGATAAGGGTGAACATGTAAACTAGGCAGATCATAGTATTAGAGTGTGCTTGGGGACATTTGTAATGAAAATCAAGATCCAACCATAGAGAAAAGAGATTGTTATTAGTTTTTTTTTTTTTTTTTTTGACAGCAATGTATTATTTTTCCTCCTAATTCCATTAGAGGTGCCAATACACTCCCTCCTAGCATCACAGAAGGTAGTTCAGTGTATGAGATTTTGTATTCTAAGCGAGTTCCATGGGAAACACACTTCACCTTCAGGTCCTGAACTGTAGTCACTGTTGTGGAAAGATATGGGTGATGTCAATTAAACATGGTCCTGCCAGAATTGAGAGAACTTGGCAAGCATCATTCATTAGTTGTCAACCTTGAGTGGACACAACAAAGATGCAGAGAGAAAAAAGTAATCAGTGTCAACAAGTATTTACTGAGTGCTGATTTTGAATTGTCAACAAAAAATACGCCCTATTAGCCTTATGAGGAGATAAAAGCTTTCTGCAGGTTTAGGGATAAATACTTTGATGTACTATGTACATTCTTTCTTTCTTTTTTTTTTAATTATTAAATCACAGCTGTGGACATTAATGAGATCATGGGTCACCATACACTGGTTTTGTAGACCGTTTGACACATTTTCATCACACTGGTTAACATAGCCTTCCTGACATTGTCTTAGTTATTGTGTTAAGACATTTATATTCTACATTTACTAAGTTTCACATATACTCTTGTAAGATGCACCGCAGGTGTAATCCCACCAATCACCCTCCCTCTGCTCATCCTTCCCTCTTCCTCCTCTCCCTCTCCCCGTTCCCCATATTCTTAGGTTATAACTGGGTTATAGCTTTCATATGAAAACCATAAATTAGTGTCATAGTAGGGCTGAGTACATTGGATACTTTTTCTTCCATTCTTGAGATACTTTACCAAGAAGAATATGTTCCAGCTCCATCCACGTAAACATGAAAGAGGTAAAGTCTCCATCTTTCTTTAAGGCTGCATAATATTCCATGGTGTACATATACCACAATTTATTAATC